>NSMO01011783.1:7978-28461 GCA_002588565.1 Coelastrella sp. UTEX B 3026 | reverse complement strand
CGAAGGCCGTGCTTCGCATACGAAGCTTTATGACCTTCGTCCGCGCGGAGGTGCTTCGTAGACGAAGACCTTGGTCGTTTTTACCCTTCGTAAACTAAGGGGGTTGCCCGTGTAGTGGGTTCCCTTGCAACCCGGTTCGGAGCGCTCCGGTCGCTAGCGACCAGGCCTCTAGCAAGCCGGCAGCCGCAACTTGCGGCATGGCATGCCCAATATCATCGTGCATGCTCAACAAGCAAACGTGCTGCCACAACTGCGCTTCCAACATTTTCACTCATCCAGCAGTTGCCGCGCTTGCGTCAAGCACCTTCTATGCACAGGTGCGTGGCAACAGCCTGTTAACAGAAGTAAAAGCTTCGTGATAGCGTGTGAACATGTATAAGAAAGCAGGAATGAAAGGCAGAAGCACATACGCTGGCGAACAAAGCTGTCTTGCCTGTAGCCTGTTGCTGGCCTGCCGCAAGTCCGATAAAAAGGTTAACAACCACCGTGCTTGCGTCAAGCACCGGCCAGCACGGCTTCCGTCGACGGAAACCGTTGCGTTAAGCACCGACCAGCACGGTCCGTTGACGTCAAGCAGGCTTTGCAGCAAGCATGACAACATTGATGCCGCTCGGGTTGCAGAAAGGGTTCCGACGACAAGACATAACAGAAGTAAAAACTTCATGATACTTTGTGAACATGGAGACCAAGCATGGATCAAAGGCAGAAGTATTCATGCTGGTGAACAAAGCCGGCTTGCCTGTATGCAGGGTCCCCGCAAGACGTCGGGGCGACCAGCCAGTAAAGTATCCCCTAATCATAAACAGTCTCTACAACGTCCCTAGCAGTCTCAAGGTCTCTACAACTATGTCCAGAAGCCTTGGGGTCTCTGTATGTAGCCTCCGAGCCTCGGAAAGGCTTTCTAAGTGGTCCCCATTTCTAAAGAGCCCCAGGAGTCCAGCACAGCGGCACTGTCAGCTCTCGACCGCAGCTCTCGCTCAATTGACACGGTACACAAACTTTGTGTACCGTCTTGAATGAGACAACACGTAAAACCCTCAGGGATATTGCTTGATCTCCGGAGACACCATGTCTGTTCATACTACTCTGTTTACGTAAAAGTGACTGAGCCCATGCAAACCGCATGTTTGATAGATGCGCTAGCAAGAGCTGTCGTGTCATGCATGGGGTTCGCCACCCAAAAGAGTCTTGGGCTGCTTATTACAAAGCTCTTACAGGCTTTGATGTAACATATCATTATCCCTTATTGATTGGAAGTGGCGGCTGGCCCTGCTGTTGGTGCCAACGATCATGCCCCTGCTGCAACTGCTGCTGCTGCCGGCTGCTCCGCCGTCACTTCAACACATGCTCCCTTTCTGATAAGTGTCAGTGACATCCTCATCAACTGCCTTACCATATACGTTGCGCTGCTGCTGCTGCCGCTGCTGCTGGCTACTCGGCATACATTACTCCACACCTTCCTCTCCCCGAAACTGTCACCTACATACTCAGCCCCTGTCAGCTCAACAAGCTGTTGCTGCTGCTGCTGTCACTACCAACAATAATTGCTGAACGCTGCTGCTGTCAGTGCTGCTGCTGGCTACACTGCATCACTCCAACACACCCTCTTCTTCTTCCCGATAGCTGTCACTAACATCCTCGGCATCTATTATATCATACTCATTATGCTGCCGCTGCTGCCTTCTCCGCTTGATCCAACCAAATAGGGCCGACACTGCGAATGCAACTAATGCTCCTGCTACTGCTGCTGGTGCTGCTATGCTTGCAGTGCTGCGTTGTTTTGGTGGCTCTGGTTGTCTACTCATCACTTCTTTGCCAAAATCTTGCCAAACCTGTTATAAACAACATGCACATAGTGCGTAAGTGATTAATGATTAACGCAAGCAACTGTTGGTCGAAAATATTGATCCGTGAGAAAGTGGCATGATGCTTACAAAGCATGGTAACACAAGTGCACAGCAACCGTGGCAAGGCCTGATTTGGCCAGTCAGGAACGACCACTGAGCTGATCTTGCACTGAGAAGCGAGATCCAGCAATACCAATCATGCTCTGTCTGCTCATAACATCTTTGCCATAAACGTGGCAAATCTATGAGAAATCATAAACGTGCAAAACGGTTTATGCAAGAAACAACGGTTCATGCAAACACTCTTGCGGTTCCAGAAGGCAGCGTTTCTAGATGTTGTGAACAAGTCTCAGTAAGCCGATCCATGCAGGCCATATGATTGATACTATAGTACGATATGATTGATATTGTTGTCAGATACTTTGCTGATGCTCTATCACGAGTCCCGCACCTGTTCAGGGCTCCTAGTATCAACTCCAATATCCCCAAGCACTGACTCAATCTCTGGCAGGTAAACCTGCATACATAACACAAGCAGCCCTCGTCGTACATAGGATGGAACTCATAGGTACTCTAAATCCGCCTGTGAAATATCGGGCCCGATGGCCGAATGGCAATGGCTGACTGGTAGCAAGTAGCAATTAGTATCTTGTAACACAAGCAGACTGTGTTTGCAACTGGCTGCAATGCCATGGCCCCTCAGCATGACCTGTGTCATGCCCGGCGTGGGCTGCAACAGGAGGAAGGTCACCAAGATGTCTGCACAGAAGTGTTACCAACAAGTGCTCAGAGAGAAGCAGCATGCAACCCTACCAACAACTGTAGGGCTGTATGACAACCACAGAGCGGCTGTAGCATACATACATGGCCAACAGCAAATTGATAAGGTTGTCCAGGTGTTTGAGGACAGTCTGGTTGAATCAACCAGACTGTCATCAAGTACCTTGACAACCTAACTGACTTGCTGTTGGCCCTCACCTGGCGCTGTGCTTGCGCTGCTGGGCTCGCTGGAAAGGTATGGGTATTCGAATGAAGCTATGAGGTCAGTGCAAACGATTCTTTATTTTTCTTGTCTCAGGGTCTGCAAGCCGCTCCCCCCCCCCCCCCAAACCCCGCCCCACCCCCCTAGCTGCTGTGCTAATTTGGGGCCCAACGTTGCCACCAGCGACACTCCCCGCCGCTAACGCTGTATCTGAGAGCTGGCTGCATATTATGTGATGCACCAACCAACACATGAAAGCCACAACAACCCGTTCAGCTTTGACAGTACCGCACAAGACAATCTGAGAGGCCTAGAGAGTTCAGTAGCCAGCAAAACTCCTCACCTGCTTAAACATCTGCTCTGCTTCTGCATCTACTGCTGCTTGCTGCTCTGAAGTAAGCTGTGCCTGCACTGCGCTGCACTGGTTTCCCATAGCTCTCGCCCGCGCCCCCTGCTACAGCCCCCCACAGCACCCTCTAGCGCTGTGTTTTTTGTCTGGCTTTGATCCATATGATGCAAACAGCATCACCACAGACCGAGCAGTACATAGGGCTCGATCAACACCGCAAAAACAGACACTCTGAGACGCCTGGAAACAAAATGATGAACCCAGCCAACACTCCTCACCTGTTGTAACAGCTGCTCTGCTTCTGCATCTACTACTGCTTGCTGCTCTGGTGTAAGCTCTGTCTGCAATGCTACTCATGTTGCTGCTCTAAACCATTGCTAACCGCCTCCAACTCCGTCCCCGGGTCCCCACCGCCCCCCTAGCGCTGTGTCTTGAAGCTGGCTTCTGTTCATGAGATGCTGACAGCACCACCACAGCCAGAACAGTACACAACGCGCTAGCACTACCGCAAAGACAGACAATCCCAAACGCCTCGCAACAAGAACAGGAACCCAGAAAACACTCTACCTGTTTGAACAGCTGCTCTGCTTCTGCATCTACTGCTGCTTGCTGCTCTGGTGTCAGCTTTGCCTGTAACGCTGCTCTTGCTGCTTCGGGGTCTACTGTTGCTGGATCTAAACCTTGGATTTGCAGCATCTTATACCCTAGCGGACGCAGGACTCGCCGCACAACCCTGTTGGTCTGCTGCATGATGGCGTCTGCAGTGGGGAAAGCAGGAACGACAGAGGTTACCCTATTTGAAATTGCGTAGACCAACGATTAGACCAGACTTAAAGGTGCTTAAAGAGCTTATCTAAACGTGAACGACAGTTGTTGAGGGGTTGCTGTGTTGTTGTAGGTGTGTGCCGACTGCAGATCAACTGCAAAGCAGCCTGCTATTCTGCTTTCTGCCAATGGCCATGCGAGCGGCCTTGCCTGGATGATACGTCCTATTAACAGAGAGCCCTGTCTCTCGCGCTGGACTGCACGTGCTAAGGCCTGAGGCGTGTCTGATAACTACCTTTCTCTTCGTTTGAGATGAGAATCATTTTGTTAAGCTCATCTGCTACATTCGAATCCAACGAGCCGCCGGCTTGGTCGCGGATAGAACCTATGTACTGATATGCGCATTCATCTACGAGCTGTTCACGCTCTGGGACGTCCATGTCGCCCTTAAGCACTTCATCAATGACTGCATCTACTGCTGCAAGGCTTGTGCTGGGTTGGTGATCAGCCATGGCGACCGTGACGGTATCTATTGTATTTTACGGGCTGGAGATACTGTTTCCATGCACAAAGCGTAGCGAATGGACCCCTGAGCTGCGCAAGCCGTCAACGATCGTTTCAGAAGCAGGTCTGTGAAGCGGAGGGGTAGACAAGCAGCTTGAAGTATATACAGTTCAGTAGTAAGGTGTATGACTGCAGTAAGGGTGGCTCTTGCCGCCTGTGTTGCGACGGGTCCGGGACCGCGAACGGTCGTGCAACACTTTGGCCCGCTGACCGCCGTAGCGACCTCAGGACTCCCTGCCAATCTGTCTGGGTGCCTTGAAACCTCAATCTTGTCTAGATAGAAGGCGTTCAACCACTATGAGCCTGTTGTAAACCAGCTCAGGTCACTGCTGTACCGTGCAGCCCCAAAGGTCCGATATCCACTTACCACACACACAGCTGCGTGTCATAGACCGGCCTATCAACTTAACACCACCAGCTGATCGCGCTCTGAGCGCCGTGTGCCGGATGCGATTTGTACAACAGCAGTAGCACGCCAGCAGCCAGCCTGGCCAGCAAGCAGTAGTAGCTCAGCTGTCAGTTATGCCTCAACTGCTGCAAGCCCGTAACGCTCCGGTACATCTCGTACTCGGCAAAGACCGCGTTAAAACCCTCAAATCTGGGCACCCATGGGTCTACGCTGAGTCATTTCAGGCATTGCCGAAAGCACCAGCTGGCTCTTTAGCATTGGTAAAAACAAAGGATGGCGATATCATTGCAAAGGTTTGTCGTGATATTGCTCGCGCTTATAGCTTAATAATCTAGTTCTTATGAGCCTGATCAGCAGGCAGCAGTTGAAATTGAGTGATTAAGGACACCCAGATGTTTTTGTATTCAACAGTCTCATTTGACTGTCAAAGAGTTCGTGTTGTTCATGTTGTTCAGCAGACTTGCTTTACTAATTTGCTCCCTGGCCACCTGTCATTATCCTCAACTCACAACAACTTCGGCCTCATTCAATCGTCAGTTTGAGCCAAGTTAGTAAACCGTTTACTATTGGGCAATGTGGGTGAGGGTGTCGCTCAAACTGTCTACTGTCCTTTTATGCACGCCTGTCAAGGGCATCTGCGACTTGAAGCCCAATAACAAGTGTAGTACAGTAGTAGCCGCATTGAGTGCCAATTCATCATCCAGAGAACCAGTTTGTGAGTCTGCACATATCCGCCAATGTTACTGGTCTGGAGTTGAATACTATCTGTCCATGCATCTGTCTACAGGGCATGTCTGATCCAAAGTCCAAGATCCGTTTCAGGGCATTATTGGCCAGATTTCAAACCACATTATCACTACTTCTTGGACTAGGCCATCAAGTTCTATGGTCAGGAGTTCCTGTGCGTAGATATGTCCCCCGGGCTGAGTATGTTGAAATAGTATCACTCTTTCCTGCTAGCGTTCGCAGGGCCTCTATGATCCGAAGTCCAAGATCCCTTTCAGGCATGGTTGGCCAAGCCTCAAACCAAACTACCAGCAGCAAATTCAATCACACTCTCAGTTCTTTTCCTGTGTGTAGTCATGTCCCCCTAGCTCACTTTTGACTCTTTTCTGCTTGTGTTTCCACTGCCTGGCAGGGCCTCTATGACCCAAAGTCCAAGATTCCTTTCAGAGCGCTAGCTGTCAAAGAGCGCAGACTCGATGACTCCCTCATAGAAGCAAGGCTCCAGAGAGCTTTGTCACTACGGCAGCGATTATTTCACAGCCAAGACACAACCGGTAAGCTGGCCGTACCCCCTGGCTTTGTTTGTCATATGTAAGGCACGTGGCAAAACCCAGAAAGGAATTCCCCACCTGACCTCACCGCCACCCCACACCCCACCCCACCTGCCCCCTCGCTCCATGCTGCTGCTATATCATGTACGCGTCTTATCACACTGCTGCTCTTGCTGATTGCCGTGTTGTAGGTTACAGGTTGTTAGATGGCGACAGTGACCTTTTGCCTGGCCTAGTTTATGACATATACGGCACATGGTAAAACACAGAAAGGCGGTCCTCACACCCCTCTTCAACCCCCCCTCATCCCATGCTGCTGCTGTCTTGAGATGCCACAATTTATTACATTGCTGATTGCCGTGCTGTAGGTTACAGGCTGTTGAATGGCGAAGGTGACCTCCTTCCAGGGCTTGTTTGTGACATATACGGCAACACAGCGGTCATCAAGCTAGATGGTGATGGCCCTGCGGGATTTTATGACGTCCAGGGCATTGCGAGTTGGCTGCAACAGCAGCTGGGACTCAAATCTGTGTACCTGAAAAACAGGTAAGGTGGTTAAGTCTGTGATAGTCGGCTGTTGACAAGAGAATCATCTGCTCAAATGAGTATGTGCCGGCATGCAGGTTTAAGCCAGCACTGCCAGCATCTCATACTGCGGCTTTCTCTTGTTCCACTTTCCGGTGTTGCTTGCAGCAGTCTTGCTTGCTTTCAATAGCACTGGTGACCACAATGATACTACCAACCATGATGGTTGCTACCAGTCAGCCATAGCCATACGGCCATATGGCCATCAGTCCCGCGCCTGATGATTCAGACGCGGATTGTGAACAACTATCGATCTCAACCTATCGACAGCGGGCAGACCACCGGGGACCTCTTGAAGCATGTTGGCGGGCGAATACCAGTGACCACAGTTGACCTCCAGTGCACTGACGGTCAGTGCACTTGAGGTGAACTGGGGTCACCGGTGTTTGCCCGCCAACACGCTTCTAACGTCTTGTTGTCGTTGGTTGATCTCCTGCAAGTCAGGCTCTGATAGCCATGACGCTGCTGGTCTTGGGCCGGCTCCAAGCAATCTCTGCACTTCACTGACAGTGGCGGCTGGACTTCCAGCTCTGGGTTTCTCTGCTGCGCTGGCGCTACACCTGCTCAACGGATTCCCTCTGCCCTGCCACATGTGTGGTCCAGCTCCGATAGCTGTGGCGTTGCTTTCCAGGCCCAGCTCCAACTAGACCAATGCAAACACTGGAAACGGCGCCAATTCCTCAGCAGACACAACACGGTTGAATGTACCTGCACCGTGTTCTTATGCTCCCTGCAGATCAGGCATCAACAGCAGCAGCAGCAGCCGCTCTGCCCTTAGGCCCAGTTCAACTGAAACCAGTGCATTTGTTGGTGTTGCAGCCAAACTTTGCAGTTCCATTGGATGCTCTTGCCTTACAGCATCACCAACGAGCCCTTTATCGGCACTGTTCGTGCACCGCAGGTCTGGCTCTGACAGCCGTGGCGCTGCTGTTCTTGGGTCTGCTCCAACTAAACCAGTACAGTTCACTGAGAACGGCGTCAGATTCTCAGCAGATTTGATTCAGGGCCAGAAGACAGGATTCTTCCTGGACCAACGCGACAATAGACAGCGAATGCAGGTAGTGATAGCGGCTTTGTATCTGTTTCCATTGCATGGCGTGATCTGCTGTGGTGCTACTATGCCTTAGTAAAAACAGTAGCATAGACAATAGCAGCGGCCAAGAGCCTCCAACAGGTCCACACTCGCCAGCGTACACTATGCTGCACTGCAAATACTGACGGAGTGTATGCAGTGCCTTGAAGCGGATCGATACAAAGTCCTCTGCAGAAGCTGTATGTTTTATGATGACTTACTATGATTGGTTTCAATGCACCCGCTGACAGCCTGTCATCAAACTTAAGCACATTGCCGCTGTTCATACAGGCTTTCCACAGAGGCTGCAGAGTCCTCAACCTCTTCGGGTACACCGGAGGCTTCAGCGTCTACGCGGGCTTAGCCGGCGCTACTCATGTAACAACAGTAGACGTAGCTGATGCAGCGTTGGGAGCTGCCGACTTCAACTGGCAACTGAATGACTTGCACCCCGGGCAACATGAGGGCATAGCCATGGATGCATTTGACTTCTTGGACCGCGCTGCTGCTGCAAGGGAGCAATGGGATGTTGTGATTTGTGATCCGCCGTCGTTTGCGCCAAATAAGGCGTCAGTGCCGAAGGCCCAGGCAAGCTATGAGCGTCTGTTTCAGAAGGCAGCTGCTGTTACCTCCAGGTGCGGCGGCCGTATTGTGAGGATTGCTTGTGCAAGAGTGACTGAGTCGATGCAACAGGATAGATGCGCTGGCAAGCTATCGTGCCATTCTGTGTGTTTTTGTGCTTGCCTGCCATGCTGTTGCTGATCGTGTCTGGTGGCTATCTCATTGTGCAATGTACATGCACAAATACAGTGACCTGGCAGCATCAGTCAGCTCTTGCAGAAAAGTCAAAAGCATCAGATGCACTGTCAGGCTGCTGTAGCTGCTGCTTGGCTGTGTTCCTTGCTGTTGATGCCCTTTCTTGGCTGTACTGTAGCACCTTGATTAGCGCAAAGGAATCTGCCACTGCTAGCCCCATTTGTACTGCCGCTATCATAAGCATAAGCATAATGCAGCTTCCTGACATGCATTATGCTAAACTGCCCTGCTCCCTGCTGCTGCTCTGCTTGCAGTGGAGGAGTGCTGGCGTTGGCATCATGCAGTAGTCATATAACATTCCCAATGTTCCATCAGATTTGCGATGCTGCAGTTGGGAAGGCACGCAGAACAGCAACAGTAGTTGGGGTTTATGGGCAGCCTGCTGATCATCCTTACCCCGCAGCTTGCCCCGAGCTGCGATATCTAAAGTTCATCACCCACATACTTGATTAAGCCGCTTCAGGCCCCGGGCTGCCAGCTTGAGTGCCTGCTTTGCATATGGTATGACCGGCATTGTTGCTCTGCTTTGGTCGGAGATTGCATACGCATGGCTGGGGTAACGCACCCGAGCCTGCTTGAGAGTAGTGTTGTATTGCTGTGTCCAGCCCATCAGCGCGGTTGGCTGGTTGTTGCCATTAGCAGCAGGTTGCCATCCCAGATTGGATAGTTCCTCTAGCATGCTACTTCAGCCACCTTGCAGATGCGGCCCTACAGTGCGTACTGCGACAAACGGTGATTGCATGTAAGAGGCTGACACACCAGTACATGGTGCTATTCGACACAACGGTCCGATGTCCGGGAGGTCCAGTGACAAGTTACCCCGGCCGCTGCTCAATCAGCGTCGCCGTGAGTTGCCAAACATGTCAGCGTAACCGAGCCATTTTCACCGTACGAGTGTTCGCGACTGCGCGGAGTAGCTGAGCTGTTTTCAACGCTGTCGACAAGGTCCTTGCACCAGGCGCTTGCTTTTTAATACCAGCATAGTAGTATGAATTACCTATAGTTGGAGGCGTGAGTTGCCGCGATGGGTTGGAGGCGCGATTGCTGCGTACTGGCGATTGCCTGTATTCGTAAGCTTGCTGAATGCCAAGTTGATGCTTGACATCATCACAATGCATTGTCTGCGTCCTAGCGCGTCTTGCCATGTGTCACTTCTGGCAGTGGTTGGTTGCCAGTTGCATCAGTTGCTTGGGGCAACTCATGCTCAGCTGCAGTTGGTCTCAAGTCATCATCGCGCTTTGGCTAACTTGACAGGTTCTGGCAGTGCTCAATGCCAGCTCAAATGTCCGGCGTGGTACAGCTGTGTATAGCAAGCCCCACTGCTGCTGCAGCCCTCACAGCTCCCGTTCTTCGTCTATCTTACTTGACAGCAACCAGCAACACCACCATTGTACATCTGCTGCAACGTTGGATGCGCAGTGTGCCAGGCAGCTGATGCAGCATGCCCAACGTTGACAGTCGACTTCTTTCCATCAGACACAACCAACGTCCCTGCAGGGTGGACACAAGCAGCGCAGGTTGCAGCAGGAAACGAGGATACGAGCTCACTAAACACAATCACGTTGACAGCAAAACCAACCCCAAAACTGTATGTGCAGCCAGTACATCCGCTGTTCACAAAGCGGACGTGCGTACCAGCAGATTGCCTGCCAGCAAAGGCAGGCGGCAGACGGCGACTCACGGCAGCAGACTTCAGCAGCACATCATCAGCACTTGGCTCAGCAGTTGACCAGCTAGAAAGCAGCAATACGGGCTTCAGCATAGATGCAGGATTACAGTTTGACATCGCTGTCGACAGCAGTAGCAGGCAGCTACAGGCTACGTGCCTTACTACTGTCGCTGCTCCTGCGGCATATGACATACAGTATAACATCGATGGGGGGATAAACAAGAAGGCTACGATGCCGCTGGTATCTCCGCCATACATCAGCTTAACTACACTTGACACACTAGCTCCGGTAAGTGGTTTGTGACCTGGCATGATGCAACAGTCTATCAGCAGCTGCAGGAATGTCTCATAGACCCAAGACGAAACCAGGCAGAACAGCTTGGAGCAGCAGCACTACTGTAGTGCAATGCAAGTCCATGCAATTACACAGCCGGACAGTAAAAATAGCCTGACACTTTGTGCAGAAACTAAAGCTGAACAGTAGTGCAGGACCATGTGACCTGGCAACTGCAGTGCTATTGCATGCTGCAGCAGTTGGAATTTTGCAGCACCGTAGGGTCGAGATGTGCATACGACTAGTAACGAGTATGCGTTGGACAGTTAGCAACAGACATCTAGCCAGACGGCCTCTCTGGCCAAAACAGCGCGAAGCTGTACACCGTGATTCAGCTGCCAGTGCAGCTGTCACAGCAACTGTTTCGGCCGTGCTTGTGCATCTGGAGTCTTTGAGTCAGCATGTATAAGCTACGTGCACTGTGCAGCTAGTCCAGCAGTAGCAGTCCAGCAGCTACAGCAGTAGCAGTCCAGCAGTAGCAGTCCTTCATGCCTGCCTTTATGCAGCAGTCCCCTCCATACCGTGCCACAGCCATGCACTTGGCTGCTGCTGTTGAACACTAAAGTGACAGTGGTATTGCATTCACATCAGCAGTATGCATACAACACACTCAATGCTGATGTGTTTGGTGTTTCGTGATTCCTCTCCGGTGTTGCTTCTGCAGGGGAAACACACATTGAACATCATGGTCACAATGCTGAAAGGCACAGCGGAAGTCAACAGCGTAGCAACACTTCAGCCCATAGTAGACCAGCAGTTCACGACCAAAGTTGTGTTCAGTCTGGTGGACAAGCTGCCAGCAGATGGTGAACCAGCTGCAGCGGCGGACTCAACAGCAGCAGATGCGACAGCAGCAGATGCAACAGCAGCAGATGCAACCGCAGCAGAGCCGCCAGCTACAGCAGTAGATGGTGATGCACCGGCTCCAGCCCCCACGCCTGCTAAACCCAGCAAGAATGCCACCGAGGTTTTAGCAGACAACCCTCAGCCAGATCCTGAGATTGACAGAGCAGTAACACAGCAAGCAGTAAAGTACTACTGCATGCGGCAGTATAACGTTGCAGGAAAGATTTTGAAGGAGAAAGAGGTGGCGGTGGGGGACGAAGGGGTTATGGCATGTGGAGTGGCATGTAATGCTGAAGGTGCTAGCTGCACTGGGTTTGGGCTCACTGGCAAGAAGTGCTTCCTGATAAAGCAGTTTGACGCCAATAACTCCAAAGCAGATGGTGCGATGGATGCGCTGTGCATGAAAAGCCCTAATGACTGGTTGGATTTTGGCAGCAAAAATGGTGAGTGGTTTGATGGCTAAAGTCGTGCTACTCTGCTTGTGCTTGCGGCAGTGGGCTTCAACAGTTTCCAGGTCGCTGCCCACCCTTTGACCATGCGATGGTTGCAGCTGACACAGAAGAGCAGACATCTGTCATCATGAGCAGACAAGAAACCTGGTGGTGACCCCTAGCATGGCACTGCAGCTTTGGCAGCGCATCTATCTTGTTGCATTGGCTCAATCCCTTTTACATAAGAGCTGACCATGTTTGTGGAACAGTCCATGCACTCCACACACACTCAGTTACTTTCACTTACTTAGCCACTGCCTCTGACATCACATCAGCCAACTTCAAGTGTGCTGCTAGGAGGCCTCCTGTGCCCAGCTGAATCTGTCTGCATTGCCGCTTGCTTGCAGCTGCTCTCGTTGGATCTGGCTTCTACTGTTTACGTGGCTACGACATGAAAGGCGACCCCGCCGGATCCGGCGATGCGGAGAACCCTGTGCAGACAGCTAACACGGAGATCGCTGGTATGACTCCAAGCATGTGCGCCACGACTTGCAAAGGCACGTTTGGATGCCAGTTCCTGCTAATGAAGAAACCGGCAGTAGCAGGCGGGACGGCAACGTGTTACCTCAAAATGCACGCGCTCGGCGGGCTGTACGGATCTACCGGGCCGTCCATCGACGTCGATCACACATGCTTCAACGGTCAAGACGCATGGGTGACATTTGGCGGGCAGCTAGACTATGCGTTGCCCTCGCCGGAGGTTAACACGGGCGTTGAGACGCCGGCGTTAGCAGCGATCGCTCCAATCGGGGTGAATGTGACTGGCAGCAGCAAGACATACCAGTGTATCAAGCAGTACAATGTACAAGGGACCATCTTGAAGAAAGTCAATGTAAGTGCTGTAACTGGCTATGCCTGTGATCTCTTGCATCGAGCGCAGGCCAGCAGCCGCTTTGCAGTTCATGAGTGTGTGTTCAGGTTGGACCGGCTGCAAAGTTAGGCCGCCGCTAATCCAGCTGATGCTTGCTGTATTACAGCCAGATAACCCTTGTTGCTTACCTTGAGTAGCATACTTCAGACCCTGCCGCTGCTTAGCTCAACATCCCAAGCCAAAATGGTTCTGCTTTTTCCTGCAGGTGTCTATGGGGGACGAAGGTCTGACACAGTGTGCTGCACAATGTGACGAGCAAGATGGTGCTTGCTTGGCATATTCCACCTCAGAAGCTGGCCAGTGCAACCTGCTGAAGAGCATAAGCGTAAGTGGCAATAACCTGGAATGCGCCACAGGCCAGCGTAGTGTGTCAGGCAGCATCATGCTTTTGGTGGGACCGACGTCGCAGACTGTTTCATGATGGCTTTGTTGCTTCGAAGCACAGCACTGGGACAACCTGTCGCAGCCAACAAGCCAGCTTTGGTATGAGCCTGGGGATCTCATCATCCATCATTGCGTACATAGCCATAGGGAAGGAAGAGTCACAGTAGGACAAAGCAGGGACCGGAAAAGCGGTCAGAGCCCATGACATGCATGATAAGCGCAACTGACTGCATGTATGCTGTGCAGAGTGCCCGCAATACTTAACCTCTATTGAGTAACATGTATGTTGCAAATGAGCTGCAAATGAGCTGACTCGTCTGTATGTGCCTGATGGTTATGTAAATCCTTTTCATTTTTAATGGTAGGTCAGTGCCACCGACTCATTGGATTGCTTTGGCTATTCAAGAAGGCAACAGCATCATGCCATTGATCTGGTACATAAGACATACTGCAAGTCATGGATGATTATCCACAAACGCTTAATTGTGTATGGGGCAAGCGAACCACCCGCAGGTTGTGCTCCATTGCTAATCATGTTCGTGCTGTCTGTGGCCGCTTTCATCCACAGTTCAATACGTCCACGTCGGACCCAAGGACATACGGACTTTGTTTTGGGAGTCCGCTGGACTGGAACAGTCTGGGGCAACCAGGTAATGATTGTTTTCTGTTTTGCTGTCAGCATCCAGAATCGTCCTTAGCTCGGCTTGTTTGAGAAAGCCTTGTTCAGCCTAGCATTGTTTGACCTCATGGGCTGGTGCTGTAACATTACTAACAACACAATCATCGAGTCATTGGAACAGTGTTCCATGGAAAGCAGACGTACCAGCTTGTCTTTTTCAAATGCGTACGAGAAGCCGCCCCCAGCGGGTATTGCTAGGTCTAGCATAGCCCAGGTTTTGGCACAGCACTTGCAACATCGGGCTTGTAGCTTATGCTTACACATGTAATTCACTGAGGCAAAGGTTGCTGGCATGTAAGAAAGCTGATGCATGGCCAGTTTGCTCTCTTGCAAGCAACTAGCAGGTGTTTATGGTACACAGTGCTGGTGCCACTGGCTAGGCCAGCATGCAGTTCTATGATTGTTGCTGACATGTTTTGTTGTGGCCCCGAATGCTTCACCAGGGCCCAAGCACAATTTGATATAGCCTCATGTTGTTGATTACGGCCGTGAGAGCATTAAATGGGGTTGTGGCTTGACAGAGTATGCTGAGATAGATTGCCGCTGCTGTCATTGACTGATGCAGATGCTGATGAAATGTACTGCGTGAAGAAGTATGACTTTGCCGGAGATGGGGTTCGAACAGTGGACTACATCACAATCACAACAGGCAGCGCAGCAGTCGAATTCTGTAAGCAGCAATGTGCAGGAGAGCCGCAGTGCCAGTATGTTGTCACTTCCAAAGGCAAGTGTTACATGAAGAATAACATACTGTCAGGAAACTTCGGCACCACGCGTGCGGACCCAGGAGTAGATGCTACCTGCGTAAAGGGCCGCGACAACTGGGCGCTGGCAGCTTTGCAGGTAGCGGCAAATCCTGTGGGGTCTGGTGCAGGGGCGGCTAGAGTGACAGCTCGGAAACGAGAAGCCATTCCAAGTAGTGCTGGTCATAGACAGCGGCTGTGGTGGGATTCTTTATTGCTAAGCAGCTTGGTTTCAGGTTCTTTGGCTATTCTGTTGGGGTTATAGCCTTTGTGTGGCTTTGAGTGTTCGGGACTTGTTGGTGAATGAGATATTTAATGGCGACTTTCACTTTCTCTGTGTTGGGCCTTTCCATGACTGCCAGTCTAGTAGCAGACTTCTCAGCGGGACTCCAAGTGACACATGCAGCGGCCAGGTCACTGGCTCTAAGAGCACGTGCACCCTTGCCGCAAGGCTGCATGATGCAAACAACTCAACTCCAAACAGAACAGTGTCTGCCAAACTTGTTGACCTGAACGCTGCGGTTGGCACCCGCACGTGGAATGTATTGCAAACAGCGTTTGCAGGTGACCGCAACTGTGCAAACTTGGCAAGTGCGTAGGATGCATCACATGCATTGCCTGAGCTAGCATTAGATGCCTGACTACCAGGGGCCTGCTCGGCAACCGTCGTCAGAAAATATGACCCCCCTGTTGCAGGGGGATACTGGGTTTTGGAACCCCTCTTCGGCGAGGCTAGTATGTAACGCCCCCCTTCGACAATGCCGCCTTACGGAACCGGCCTGTTCTGACAACCTGGGCTCTGCAACCATGTTTCCCAACCCGCGAAACCGTGCTTTCGGAAAGAGGGATCTCCGACACACGCTTTCGGACGCTGGCCTGCCTGACCTGATGCCAAAGTATCGTCGCTCGCTCGCCAGCGGTCGCAGCTCACGAAAGCACCGGTCAAGGCATCCAAAAAGCCAGCTGCCGAAATGTCCATCTGCCGGCAGTCCTGCTTGAGGCCCCGTCTCATCGCGGTTTCAAAGCGGAAGTCTCCGACACAGCCAGACTTACAATTGACTCCGAGTGCGGCATTGTACGCTCGCGCTCTGTTGCTGATTAGGTAGCAAAAGGACGGTTGTTTCATTTTGTTTCACCAAAGAGATACACTGCTTTCCCGGGGCCCTGTACCAACAATCTCTCAACACCACTTCAAGACGGTAGTGATAGTACCAGTACTGCTTTTATGTAACATCGTATCTAGCCCCATGCATGTCCGGTACTTTATGGTCTCCAGGTACTGGCCGTGCTTCATACACTGCTTCCACCGCTCGTCGCTGACGCTGCAAATACACACCGAACACAGCAGACTGGTGTGGGGTCTAGGGTTGGGCACCGCAGCCAATAGAGCACATGCATGAGTTTAATACATGGCAGCTTCATGATACGGCGTTATAGAACATAGTCATGATGGAGCTACCACAACAGTGCATTGACCCCCTGTGAGGACAGTCAATGCTTGGGCAGGAATGCCCAAGCATACATAGCAGCAGCAGCAGCAGTACAAAGACAAGTGGCAGCACGATCTGTCACCCATGTCAGCTGAAATGAACCGTAACAAAACCATCATAAAGCGATTGAGCCAATGCAAAAGGAACAGATGTGCTGGCAAGAGCTGTCATGCCATGCATGGGGTACGCCACCCGAAACAGTCTTGGGCTGCTTATAAGCTCTGACAGGCTCTGACGCTGACAATACAAAACCATATGTACCTCGGAGTATTCTCCTTTGAGCCCTATGAAGTGGATTTCACACTGGTCAGAGCCAAACGTTGCGGGGAAGTGTAGATCGATTGAGTGGATACCATTGAACTTAGCTACTCTGCAGCAGCACCAAACAGCAGCAGCGGCAGCAGTAGCAGTGATAGCATGAGGCCCCTACAAAGTATGGTGATGGGTTGCTGGCTCAAGATGCGAATCGACCTTGAACCCTCATACAGTCAAGCAGTCAAGTAGACTTGGGTTCAGCCCAATAGGTGCAGGACATTGCAGTATCATACTTACGGGGTGGCTACACAGCTGCCGCACTGTGTGCTGCATTCTAACAACATTGCTTTGCCAATGCCTGATGTCCGGGTCTGCACACAAACACCCGTTGTGTGTATACCCACTCTATCAGGCCACAAAAGTGACTTGCGTACACATGTCAGTGTGTTTGCCTGGTGCTTGCTAACGCAGCGCCATTGTTTTAAATTGTGGATTGTTACATGTTCATTAGTAGAACGGTTGGCATTGCCTGAAGTGTGTTATCTCGCTGCTAACCCGCAAATATACCCACAATATTCGTGCAGCAGACTCCACACTTTACACCTAGCCAAGAAGTAGCATTTTGGGTTTGGTTCGTGTGTGTGTGTGTGTGTGTGTGTGCAACAAACGCAGAGCCGATGGACCCGAATTGCCACAATGTGTGTAACATACGTTGAGCCAGGAAAGGAAACTGCCTACACACTGTCAATCAATCTACATTCCTGTGTTTGGGTCATATGTGCAATGCTGGGCATAGTTAACATAACCACACCAGGATCTCCATCTTGCACAGTCAACCTGCACTGCTTTGCTGCTTTGCATTTCGTGCAACATACATTGTGCAGCAGACCTCAAACTTCACATATGGCCAACAAGGGGCAATCTGTGTGCACTTCGTTACATGTGCAACATACGCTGAGCCAGGCATCCTTGCCACTCGCACTCACTGTGTGGGGTACTCTAGCGAGCCGTTGTTGATTTCCTGCAAGTCCCATTCCTGTGTTGGTGTCATGCTTGCAATGCTAGCGAAGTCCAGGTCATCTCGGTTGATGAACCTGTGGTTGGCAGACACAGAGCAGTGTTTATAGCAAGCCGAGTATCAGCCAACCCAACAGCCATAGCAATATATTGGCACTATTATTTGTCACAACACCTGCCCTGTCCTTCCTGGACGGGATTTGAAAGTACATTTGAGGCACAAGGCCGATGGCCCCTAGGCTTTTCGAGAGCCGGTATGTATTACAATTACAACTGCAACCCTGGTGGTGGCTTGCTGGGGATGGCACACTGATGTTGATGAGCACTCGAAGAATGAGAATAGCTGTGCATACGTGCGGCATGACGATTGGTCTGCAGGACGTGGATTGGTAGACCCCTGGCATGAGAAAGAGGTAATCTTTCACCAGATAGGCAAGCTTACATGTCATGTCTTTCACCGTCTCAGACAGTTCTCTCTACCTATTACAACATTGTGCAGTCTGATAAGCAGTAGCTCTATGACTAAACAGCCCTGTGATAGCCTGATGACTCTACAACTAAAGCCAGACCTGGTCTTGTCCGGTTGGTCTGTGGATGTCGCGACATGGTTGCGTATACTGCATGCACTGTGAATGTTGCTGAGACTCACGCTCTCATCTTGCTTGGTGCTTTTGCTTCTCCACCGCCTATTACACAGATGGCCTTCAGCTTCACCGCGCCATCAAACCTGCAGCATATAAACGGCTGATGCTAAGCAACGCGATCATAGTGATGAGTACTGCGACAGCACTGTCGGACTTGTAGGGAAGCGCTGTAGCAGAAGACTGCTGCAGAAGGCCGAGATCAATAAAGCATTTGCCAAAGACAGCCCCCTGCAAGATGTGAGGGAGTACTAGCATCCAGAGACTAGCGTATTTGATGTGCTTGAGCTTTGCTTCACAGTTGCTGTGGGGTGCCATGTACTCACGGAATATGCAACAGCAGTTCAGGATCATCTGGGTCACTCCTCAACGGGTTCTCTGTAGGTTGCGTTCTTTGAGACCACGCTTTCAGCACGTTCTTGCAAGAGCCATCTACATCCTCGTTGAGACACCTTATCTACGGCGAACGATGGTACGTAAGCCCGATGATGCTGGGAAAGATTGACGTGAGGTCCGGTGCAGGCCTCACTCACGTGTGACTGGTCTATGTGCTTGTAAAGAGAGTATGCTGGACCACAGTCTGCAGCTTCGCAGTCGTGATCGTGAGAACAGCATGCACCTGACGGAGGCATGTGTGCTGCTTGTACTGCACAGTTGCTCAGGTAGAGGCAAGCAGAATACGCGTTTGGCGGCCCGCAAGGACTCACGCACAGTTGAACAGCAGGCAGGCGAGCGGTGATTGTTGGGCTGGCAGCAATTGCATGTACCAGGGTACCAGGGTCCAGGGTTATGCCTGTTATGCCCTCAGGGCCTGGACACTTGCCAGGTCAGCAATGTACAGCCGGCTGCCAGAGGACTTGTGACATGCAAATTCACCGAAGGAACCGGTAACAGATTGCGGGGCCATGCTGGGGCTGTGGTTGTGCAGCAGCTAGGTATAACACAGTGATCTCCAAGTGAGAAGTTCAGTGGCACCACAGCCTGGCTGCCAGGCTTGCGGCAAGCGCCAGCAAGCTGCATGAACATGCTCAGCACATGCTCAACGGTTGAGCAATGTAAAGTGCGGAGTTTCGCGCGATACCCGCAAGCGGCATCTAACCTTACTGCATTGACTCCTGCACCCAGCTTGCCGTTCTCACAGGGTTCATGATCAGGGCTGGAGTGCTGTATCCAACTGAATTGTCAGAGCTGTCAGACAAACGGACCTGTGCACCAGAAGCACTAGGGAGCATTCTTGGTATACCTGCTGTTGTGGGCATATATACTGTAGGCAACATTCATACCAGCTGGCACACAGCAACACCTGCTGCTCAGGCACCTCACATTCAAAGTGCTCAGCAGCCTGCACCTTGCGCACACTACACGCCGTCATACATTGGTTGCCTGCATCTGATGAAGCCACTATGAAGCTGAAAATAGAGTTCAGGTGCTGATAGCGCGCTCTGTATCCGACTCTCGCTCCGCATCGCGAGCCAACCCGCTGGTCACTTCTTTGCTGCAGTGGCGGGCTGGAGCTGCTTTTTGGTAATCAGAAAGAGTACGATGTAGAGGTTCCATGTAACGGGGAGGTGAGGGTGATAGGCAGTTGGCAGCCAGTCTGGCATTATTGGTTTACAGCTATCTACTGCTGCAGCTGGCATCGCCAGCATATGTCCATGCTGTACCAGACAGGCGCCGGGGCTGTGGCAGTCTTCTTCATCAGAAGTCTTTCATTTGGTACCTGCGGCCGTGCATGCCCCATGCATTTCGCTCGCTTGCAGCTACACAGCTGCTAACAGCTGACCTGGCATCTCCATGGCTCGTTTTGTTTATACATCGAGGCAGTCGCGGCAGCGGGGGACAACGCTGTTAACGGTGTTTCTGCTTGCGATTGTCCTGCAGGGTCTGACAGTGGGGCAGCTGATACCATGGACCAGAGACCAGCTATTGCAGGACAGGCCTGAACTGTTCATGAAAGGGAACACTGTGTGAGTGCTACAGCCCAGTCTAAGCATTGCAGTGCAGCGTAAGCAAAGTCGGGGCCTAGTATCAACCGTAGCTTACGAGCCGCAGTAGTTGGAATGCTGGGGGCGGGGGTATCTGTTGATTGATCTGCAACATCTGGTACATGTCGGGCACCGTAGCAACCAGCGAACAATGTCGGCGGCTGGCTGTTACTGCTAGCCCGCGTGATAAGCAGCTGCCACAACTTGACGCATAACGCTATGCTTTTGGGACTTACAACATACAGCAGCAGCAACAACCTGCTCATCACCATGTAAATGCAAGATACTGCAAAGCGGTGTAATCGATCAACCATGTTATATAACATGTTACATCATGATCCTGCAGGAGACCTGGCATATTGGTTCTGATCAATGACTGTGACTGGGAGTTGAGGTGCGCTGCAGTGATGAA
>NSMO01011773.1:516-12736 GCA_002588565.1 Coelastrella sp. UTEX B 3026 | reverse complement strand
TGGGGCTGTACCGCTGCCAAGACCAGGCACTGTACCGCCGCCAGGTCAGCCAGTTGTACCGCCACCTAGGCCAGGCACTGTACCGCCGCCAGGTCAGCCAGCTGTACCGCCATCTAGGCCAGGCACTGTACCGCCGCCCAGGCCGCCAGGTCAGCATGGGGGACCACCATTTGGCGGCCCAGTGCCGCCAGGTCAGCTGGGGATGCCTATGAGGCCGCCGCTGGGTGTAATGCAGCCTGGGGTGCCATGGGGCATGAGGCCACCTCATGGGGTAAGTCACAGTCAGCGCTAGATGTTCCTTAAGGCAACTTTGACTCGAAGTTTGTAGTGCTCAGATCTATTATTGCGTCCAGTGACACTCTCCAAATCTTCAGCCTTAACAGACACTTGAGCATGCATCCTTGCCACCATGTCATATGTTTTATGTGTGTTTACTTGTTTTGCAGATTCCTCCTGGGTTCCCTCCAAGCATGGGCCCGCCTGGTGCTTATCCGCAACCGCCAGCAGCAGCAGCAGGAGGGCCTCGGCCAGCAGCAGCAGCACCACCGCAAGCAGCAGCAGCAGCAGCAGGGAGAGCTGGCTCGCCAGATCAGCCGCCACCGCTGCCGGCGCAACCCAATGCAGAAGCAGAAGCGGCGGCAACAGCAGCAGCAGGCCCTCAGAGACCTAAACCCCAGCAGCAGCAGCAGCATGAGATTAATGAAGCTGATCTGGAGGCAGCAGCGGCAGCGATTGAGGCAGAAGCAGCGGCAGTTGAAGAAAATGCAGCTAAGAAACGAGCGGAGGAAGTTGAAATGCAACGGATGAGATCTAGATCGTGGACAGCGCACAAGTCCGCGGATGGAGTCGTGTATTACTACAATACCCTGACCGGCGAAAGCAGTTGGGACAAACCGCAAGGGTTCACAGGTGATTCAATGTTGGATTTGAGTTGTTGGGTTTAGTTCTTATGGTGGCTTTTGTGTTTGACTAGTGGAGGCAGTGTCTTGTTACCGTATGCCTCTTGCAAGCCAGCTGTTACAGTTGCAGTGCAAATGTGCAGAAGCAGTGTTGTGGTTGTCAGCTGGTGGATGGAGTTGTGTGTCACTGTTATAGTGTCAACGCACTGACTCGTGAAAGCGGTTGAGACAAATTGGAAGGGTGTACAGGTGATCCTGCAGGGGTCCAACCTTTTGGTTCCAACTTTTTCAGTGGCTGTTGTGCTTGACTTGTTGAAGCAGTGTGTTGTTACCATTTGCCATTTCTTGCAAGCAGCTGCCGCAGGGCATGATTGGCCTTCTGGCCTCCGAGAGGTCTGGGATTATTATGACACTGCAGCTTGACAGCCTGGCAGTTGTTACGTAACAATCTTGCATACTTTGCAAGGATATCCAAATTCGCAGTTGAGCCCCAATGGTTCCGGGCTTGTATGACCTTTACCCAGGCTTCCCCGGACTACAGCCCCAGCTTGTCACCCATCAACTGGGCTATAGTGAGGGGCTGTGTCGGACACTGCAGTATAACGTGACCACTGCAACACTGTCTGAGGCTGCTGCTGCTGCCGCTGCTGAGTGGTCTAAGCAGGTGGTGTTGCTGGCTTTCCTGAGGGCCCTGATCCAGTGGCCAAGGCATTTGTTAGTCTAATTGTGCACTGATTGGTTTGGAAGCATAGCCTTGCTCTATTGTGCATCGCACTGCATCCTCTTTGAAGCCGCTCCTGTTGCACAAGTGCTGCTGTTGCTGTTTACATATGCAGCTGATAAATTTGACAAATGTCCCTGAGCCAGCAGCCAATGCATTGGTGATTGACACTGGTTGGTGTGAAACGCTCTGCAATAACAGATGAACCAGTGCAGCCCAAGCCGGGAATGTCTCCAGCCGTGCCAAACAGGGTACTTTGTGTCAAGGACAAAAGTGATTGTAAACTGCTTTCCTCGGCACCAGCCAGGGATTCAGCAAGTCCCTCATGAGGAATCATGCCTTGCAATTGCAATGTTACTGGTTGATTGCAGTTTTGGCGGTGATGGTGCAGATCCACTGTGTCTGCATTCAAAACCTGTTTATGCTTTATGCTGCTATGCCTCCAAGTGGTGTTGCTGACTCCACGGAGGCCCCTGTGCCTGTGCTAAGGCATAAGTGGTTGGCACCGACTGGCCTCAAGTGAAGGGCTGTCCCAGACCGTCTGAGGCTGCTGCTGCTGCTGCGTAATTTATGCAGGTGGCGTTGTCGACTCCACGGAGGCCCCTGTGCCTGTGGCTAAGGCGCTTGTGGCTGGAACCGACTGGTTTGAAGTGAAATGCACTGATGGGCGACGGTATTACTTCAACCAAGATACACAGGTGATTGGTAATCAACTGCTTGATCACAAGTATTGCAATGTCTTAAAAGCAAATAAAGAGACTGAGTGCTTAACAGAGTTTCGTCTGGTCTTATCCTTTCTTGGTTTCAATCGGTTGCCTAATGGGGTGGAGAGTATCATTCTAGATGGTGAGGTATTCGCTGTAACTTCTCTCTCTCTAATCTTGAACTGTTCCATGGTTGATTGAGAATAGGAATAGGTCTACCCACAACGACTTTAGGTATCCTCGGTAGGTTTCTGAGCAGGGGGCTGAAGCAACCTTGAGAGAACGTTCAGCCAACAAACTGCATTCCAGAACCAGCAGGCTAGGCTTGTGAGGTTTGTTGCTGCAGTCATCAGCGCATTTGCCTTGGCAAGGTGGGGATTGCCGCATTGGATGTATGGCACTGTTACTTTAACTCAAATTGCACATGATAGGCTGAATACACCGGCTATGTGCAGGATATGCAACAGACAATCAGCTTATACGCACTGCATGTGCCCAGCCGAAGCTAGACACAACAGGCAAGCTGCACAGCAGCCCATTGTCTGATGCATACATGTATCCTGCACATAGCCAGTGTATAGCTGCTAAGTAGAGTCAGCCTAAAATTTCAAACAAACCAACAGACACTGGAAATAGACTGAAACTGAGTCAGGCTGACCAATTCTCAGTCTCTCAAAAACCTTCACTCTCTGAAAAAGACTGCACTGAGATTTCAGATAGTTACATCCGCAGTCTACTCAGCAGCTGTATGGCAGCTAACACACATCAACGCCCCACATACTTGTATACGGCAAGTTGAATTGTTGCACCTTGAAATGTGACGCTTTCACAGTTGTAATTACAACATTATAATGGTCTGCAACATGGACCAAAAGCAGTTATGACCTGGCACTCAGCAGCTGTATACTCATCCCTCTTAGGTAGCATGCTACTGCCGCTGGCCGCCATTCCGCGGTGATTACACAGGTCGTGGGTTCAAATTATTGTACGGGGCTAGCGTATAATTTGTAACAAATGAAACACTGTTGTGTCAGGTGTCGTATCATACACCGGTTCTGCTGTGCTTTAATCGGTCTAGAATGAAGTGTACTAGGCCGCCGCTACCAAAGCGGCTTGTACCATCGTGCCTACCCACTTCTACAATGGCTTTGTCCTTGCAGGAACGGCCTGGGTGATGGTTTTGGCAGGCCTGTTGTCATTTGGTGCTGCTGCAATATGTGTCAACAGTGCTCATGGACGCTTGTGTTTGCAGGAAACTGCTTGGGTGATGCCATCTGAGGTTGCCGCTGTGACACAGAAGGAAGCTGAAGCAGCAGGGCACATCATGGACCATCAAAACGCAACCCATGGGGTCTATTCACAGATGTTTGCCGTTGCTGCGCCTGCAGGAAACTGCTTGGGCGATGCCATCTGAGGTTGCTGCTGTGACACAGAATGAAGCCGAAGCAGCAGGGCACGTTATGGACCATCAAAACGCAACCCATGGGGTCTATTCACAAGTGTCTGCGGTTTCTGCGCCTGCAGGAAATTTCCTTAAATTTCGTTTAAACTGCTTGGGTGATGCCGTCTGAGGTCGCCGTTGTGACACAGAAGGAAGCCGAAGCAGCAGGGCACATTATAGACCATCAAAACGCAACGCATGGGGTCTATTCACAAGTGTCTGCTGTTTCTGCGCCTGCAGGAAACTGCTTGGGTGATGCCATCTGAGGTTGCCGCTGTGAAAAGAGGCAAGCTGAAGAAGCAGCCGCACATTGTGCACCCATCAAAATGAAACCCATGGGGTCTGCAGAGAACACTTTATGTACAGCTGTTGAACTCTATTCACAGATGTTTGCTGTTTCTGCGCCTGCAGGAAACTGCCTGGGTGATGCCATCTGAGGTTGCCGCTGTGACACAGAAGGAAGCTGAAGCAGCAGGGCACATCATGGACCATCAAAACGCAACCCATGGGGTCTATTCACAAGTGTCTGCTGTTTCTGCGCCTGCAGGAAACTGCTTGGGTGATGCCATCTGAGGTCGCCGCTGTGAAAAGAGTCAAGCTGAAGAACCAGCCGCACATTGTGCACCCATCAAGATGAAACCCATGGGGTTTGCAGAGAACACTTGATGTACAGCTGTTGAACTGTATTCACAGTTGTTTGCCATTGCTGCGCCTGCAGGAAACAGCTTGGGTGATGCCATCTGAGGTTGCCGCTGTGAAAAAGAGGCAAGCTGAAGAACCAGCGGCATGTTATGGACCACCAAAAGGAAACCCATGGGATATACAGGAAGCATCTCATATTGAGTTGTTGAACCGCTTACAAAAATGTTTGCCGTTGCTGCGCCTGCAGGAAACTGCCTGGGTTATGCCGTCTGAGGTCGCCGCTGTGAAAGAGGCAAGCTGAAGAAGCAGCCGCACATTGTGCACCCATCAAGATGAAACCCATGGAAACTGCAGAGAACACTTCATGTACAGCTGTTGAACTGTATTCACAGATGTTTGCCGTTTCTGCACCTGCAGGAAACTGCTTGGGTGATGCCGTCTGAGGTTGCCGCTGTGAAAAGAGGCAAGCTGAAGAACCAGCAGCGCATTGTGCACCCATCAAAATGAAACCCATGGGGTCTGCAGAGAACACTTCATGTACAGCTGTTGAACTGTATTCACAGATGTTTGCCGTTTCTGCACCTGCAGGAAACTGCTTGGGTGATGCCGTCTGAGGTTGCCGCTGTAAAAAAGCGGCAGGCGGAAGAAGCAGCAGCACAAGCTGAGAAGGCTCGGCGAGCAGCAGCCGAGCAGCGTGCATTGGCGGAGCGGCAAATGCAACAAGCTGCTGTTACTGGTGCTAATCAGGTTGCAAGTGCTGCTGCAGCGCGGGGTGGAGGGTGGTTTGATACAGCAGGTGGGTTGACAGCTATCACGGTTGTTGTTTGCTATCACAAATGCAAGGTTGCTCTTGTTGCGAGCGGCGTTTTGGGGGTGCCCGTGGAGTCACAAAGTGGCTATTGCAGCAACATACCAACCAGCCGTGGGGATGCCAACGAGGTAGCAAGTGGAGGCCGGTTCGAGAATGCAGGTGGGTAATCAACTCTTGCTGCAGTACAGGCTGTTGCCATCCCAGGTGCCTTGCCTTTGCGGCAGCATCATGCTGTGTGAAAGCAGCGTGCTTTGGCAGAGCGGCAAATGCAAGAAGCTGCTGTTGCTGGTGCTAATCAGGTTGCAAGTGCTGCAGCAGCGCGGGGTGGAGGGTGGTTTGATACTGCAGGTGGGTGCACAACTATCACGGTTGTTGTTTGCTATCACAAATCCAATGTAACTCTTCTTGTGGCGTTTTCGGGATGCCAGAAGCGTGGCCAAAAGGCTACTGCAACAACATCAGACCAGCCATGGCTGATGGTAGCCAGCTTGCAAGTGGTGCAGTGGCAAGCGGTGGAGGCGGGTTCAATACAGCAGGTGCGTTGACAACTATTGCTGCTGTTGTTTGCTATCACAAATGCAAGGTTTCTCCTTTTGCGAGCGGCGGTTTTGGGGTTCCCATAGAGTGGCAGAATGGCTATTGCAGCAACATTGAACCAGCCATGGCTGAGGGTACCAGGTTGGTTGCTGCAGCGGCAGCAATAGGTGGTACATGGTTCGATACAGCAGGTTGGTTCACGACTATCACGGTTGTTGCTTGCTTTTTCAACCCGAGGTTGCTATTGTTGCGGCGGCGTTCTGGAGGTGCCCATGGCAGATTGGCTATTGTAACTTGAAACCAGCCATGGCTGATGGTAGCCAGGTTGCAAGTGCTGCAGCAGCGGCAAGGAATGGAGGCTGGTTTCGATACAGCAGGTACCCAACAAGCATATGCATCCAGCTAAACACATCTGCAACTCAGAATACAAGCACAAGATTGCTTTGGACCACATCGTACCAAACCATCACACGCATGCTACTGCTGCTGCTGCTGCTGTTGTGCAAGGCGTTCGTGTTTTCTGGGCGGGTGGTGTCGCCTGGCGAGTCAACCAACACATCTCGGCAAACACATATCCATTCTGAATCACACACACACGTGGTTGCTTTGGACCGGATCTATAACAAGCATCCCACTGCTGCTGCTGCTGCTGTTGTGTTAGGTGGCCGCGAGTCCTGGGCGGGTGGTGTCGGCCAACAAAGCAGATGCTTTCCAGCGATTGCACATGTACAACACACACATAGTTGCTTGCCTGCCAACCACAATGACTTTGCTGCTGCTGCTGCTGCTGCTGCTGCTGCTGCAATCTCAACAGGCGGTCGTGAGTTCTGGGCGGGTGGCGTTGGCCAACAAGCAGGTGCTTTCCGGCGATTGCACATGTACAACGCACATGTAGTTGCTTGCCTGCCAACCACAATGACTTTGCTGCTGCTGCTGCTGCTGCTGCTGCTGCTGTAATCTCAACAGGCGGTCGTGAGTTCTGGGCGGGTGGCGTCGGGCAACAAGCAGATGCATTTCGGCGGATGCACATGCAACGGATGCTGGAGCAGCGGCAGCAGCAGGAGCAGATGAGCAAGGAGAGCAGAGTGCAAAAGTTCAAGCAGCTGCTGCTGGAGAGCGGTGTTAATGCATTCAGCTTCTATGCAAAGGTAGGTGTGTGGTTTTCTGGTATACCTCTAAGTTCTAAGCCATGACAGGGGCGGGGGGGGGGGGGCGCTGTTCCCAGCTGGTGGCTGTTGCATTGGTGGCGCATTGTGTTTTGCATCACAGCATATGTCACTTTGTGGCGGCAGCAGGAGCAAATGAGTAAGGAGAGCAGAGTGCAGAAGTTCAAGCAACTGCTGCTGGAGAGTGGCGTCAATGCATTCAGCTTCTATGCAAAGGTAGGCCTACACTCTCAAGCACACCGATCGCTTTTTCTGATTGATCTGGGCACCTGCTGCCTGTGTGGGGCATTCCAATTCTTGGTATGCTTTGCAGTTTATGGCCACATTTGGCCTTCATGTGGGGTACAGTGTCAGATATGCTCTTTGGAGCGCCCACGTGATTTTGGTACCTGTTTTTCTGATACCGGAAGGCACCCTTTTGGCTCTGCCTCACGGTTGTTTCTTGCTGAAGATGTGTGAAATTGAAATGATGATGATCTGGGCACCAAGAAGGCCTCTGGAGGTCCCAGAACACCTGTTACATGGGACTGTTACACTCAGATACCTTGCAACTGGTAAACTACTTGGTTTCCTGACTTCATAGGTCATTTGATAGAACAATGGTTGGCAGGGACTGCACAACATATACAAGCTTTGTGCCTGATGACTATAACCCAGCAGTGCTATCGGTTGTCATTCATGTGGCGTCTATACCGAATCATGTCCTAGTTGCGCTCCTGCCTTCCCACCACAGGTCAAGTCCAAGCTTGAGCAGGAGGAACGTTTCGAAGTTGCTGCCTAATGATGGCGAGCGCCGCGTCGTGTTTGACGTGTGTTGAAGACTTGGTTCCCTGTTCCTTATGTAGGTCAGGTCCAAGACGATTATTGCCAGGTCCTACGCAACCAGGACAAGCATCACTCTGGTGTTGTAACCCAGCAGTGCTGTCGGTTGTTGTTCATGTGCCCCTATAATAAATCTGGTCCTGGTTGTGTTCCTGCCTTCCCACTACAGGTCAAGTCCAAGCTTGAGAAGGAGGAACGTTGGAAGCCATCATTAGGCAAGCGCCGAGTCGTGTTTGACGTGTGTTGAAGACTTGGTTCCCTGTTCCTTATGTAGGTCATTTCAAGAACGAACATGACGATTATTGCCAGGTCCTCCGCAACCAGGACAAGCATCACTCTGGTGTTGTAACCCAGCAGTGCTGTCAGTTGTCATTCATGTGCTTTTAATAAATCTGGTCCTGGTTGTGTTCCTGCCTTCCCACTACAGGTCAAGTCCAAGCTTGAGAAGGAGGAACGTTGGAAGCCATCATTAGGCAAGCGCCGCGTCGTGTTTGACGTGTGTTGAAGACTTGGTTCCCTGTTCCTTATGTAGGTCAGGTTCAAGAACGATCATGGCGATTATTGCCAGGTCCTACGCAACCACGACAAGCATCACTCTGGTGTTGTAATCCAGCAGTGCTGTCAGTTGTCATTCATGTGCCTGTAATGAATCTGGTCCTAGTTGTGTTCCTGCCTTCCCACTACAGGTCAAGTCCAAGCTTGAGAGGGAGGAACGTTGGAAGTTGCTGCCTAATGATGGCGAGCGCCGCGTCGTGTTTGACGAGTACTGCAAGAACATCGCTGAGGAGCAGAAGGCACTGGCTGTCGCGGCAGAAAAGCAGGCAGTAGAAGGCTTCAAGTGAGTGGTGTCAGTGGGCATGATGCGCATTGTTGATGAGGGCTTGCATGTGGGGCCTCTAATATACTGTTTGTTTCCGCCTCTGAAATGGGGCGCGGGGCCGATGGCCACAGTGCTATGGCTGGTGGGTAGCTTATACACATATATATATGTACTGTTTGTAAATGCGGTGTTTCATGTGCTTGGACCGTCTGCAGCAACATACTTGAGGAGCAGAAACTGCTGGCTATTTGCAGCTGTAGAAGGGTTCAAGTAACTGGCGCAAGGATGGCATGATGTGTGTCGCATTGTTGGTTGCGGTTTGCATGTGGCGCCTTTTGTCTACTGTTTGTGACTGCTGTGTTTCATGCGCTCAAAAGGCCTGCAAGGAAATCGCTGAGAATGCCTGTTCTGTTGCTCTGCTGGCTGATAATTTGATCATGGCGATGTATTCACATCAGTCTTGTTTTGCATGCAGCGCTCTTCTGCAAGAACAACAAGATTAATGTGAATATATTGCCATGATGAAACTATCATTGTTGTTTCTTGAGGAAGCACTGCAGCTGGAACGTCAGCTGTATGTTGCTCTGCTCGTCCACAGATTGATCACAGCAATGTGTTCACATCACTTATGCTTGTGCTCTGTAGTTGCCCCCCCCCCCCCCCCGCCTTTTAAAGGCACTGCAGCTGAAACATCAGCTGTAGTCGCTATGCTGGGCAACAGTTTAATCATGGCAACGTTTTTGCAGTCTTTGCAGTCATATTCAGATCAATGGTGTTGTTCTTGTGCAGGGCCCTCCTTGAGGAAGCACTGCAGCTGGCTGGTAAGCTATATATTGCACTGCTGGCTGACAGTTTGATCATGGCACTATAAGTAAATCAGTTTTGTTCACAAAATGTGTTAACATGTTGTTCTCGTAGGGCTCTCCTTGAGGAAGCGCTGCAGCTGGAACGTCAGCTGTATGTTGCTCTGCTGGCTGACAGATTCATCACAGCAATACATTCGCATCACTTGTGCTTGTGCATTGTAAGCACCCCCCCCCCCCTTTTGAAAAAGCACTGCAGCTGGAACGTCAGCTATACATTGCTCTGCTGGCTGAGATTTTGATCATGGCAATGTCTACAATCATATAGGTTATGTTGTTCTTGTGTAGGGCCCTCCGTGAAGAAGCACTGCAGCTGGAACGTCAGCTGTATGTTGCTCTGCTGGCCGACAATCAGATTATGGCAATATTCACACATTCATGTTGATTTGGTTGTTCTTGTAGGGCCCTGCTTGAAGAAGCACTGCAGCTGGAACGTCAGCTGTATGTTGCTTTGCTGGCTGACAATCTGATTATGGCAATATTCACACATTCATGTTGACTTTGTTCTTTTTGGCTCTCCTTGAGGAAGCACTGCAGCTGGAACGTCAGCTGTATGTTGCTCTGCTGGCCAACAATCTGATTATGGCAATATTCACATACATGTTGACTTTGTTGTTTTTGGCTCTCCTTGAGGAAGCACTGCAGCTGGAATGTCAGCTGTATGTTGCTCTGCTGGCCAACAATCTGATTGTGGCAATATTCACACATTCATGTTGATTTGGTTGTTCTTGTAGGGCCCTGCTTGAAGAAGCACTGCAGCTGGAACGTCAGCTGTATGTTGCTTTGCTGGCTGACAATCTGATTATGGCAATATTCACACATTCATGTTGACTTTGTTCTTTTTGGCTCTCCTTGAGGAAGCACTGCAGCTGGAACGTCAGCTGTATGTTGCTCTGCTGGCCAACAATCTGATTATGGCAATATTCACATACATGTTGACTTTGTTGTTTTTGGCTCTCCTTGAGGAAGCACTGCAGCTGGAATGTCAGCTGTATGTTGCTCTGCTGGCCAACAATCTGATTATGGCAATATTCACATTCATGTTGACTTTGTTGTTTTTGGCTCTCCTTGAGGAAGCACTGCAGCTGGAATGTCAGCTGTATGTTGCTCTGCTGGCCAACAATCTGATTATGGCAATATTCACATTCATGTTGACTTTGTTGTTCTTGGCTCTCCTTGAGGAAGCACTGCAGCTGGAATGTCAGCTGTATGTTGCTCTGCTGGCCAACAGTCTGATTGTGGCAATATTCACACATTCATGTTGATTTGGTTGTTCTTGTAGGGCCCTGCTTGAAGAAGCACTGCAGCTGGAACGTCAGCTGTATGTTGCTTTGCTGGCTGACAGTTTGAATCAGCAAGAAGAGGACCCTCAGGGCAAGAAACCACTCAGCAAACTACTGCAGGACGGACCACCAGGCAAGGGAGGGGGGTGTGCAGATTATGGCTCTCTTGTCTGTTTCATGCTTTGCGGTAGCAACACTTTTTTGGCACGGAATAGCTGGCAGTGCCAGTCAGCAACTGGAGGATCCTCAAGGCAGCAAGAGGCCACTTAGCACATTACTTCAGGACGGTCCATCAGGTCGTGCAGTCGTCTGTTTTCCGTCCTGTGGCTGCGAAGATTGCAATAGTGACACTTTGTTTGGTACGTAACAGCTGACGGATACAGTTTGAATCAGCATGAAGAGGACCCTCAGGGCAAGAAACCTCTCAGCACACCAGGTGAGATGCAGTCAGGGGAAACACCATGGTACACCACCACGTGGTTGTCCTTGTGCCGGCCTTGTAAGCTCAAGTTCCATTTCATGCATGCCGTTGGAAGTTGACGACGGTGAGGCTTGGTTTGGCAGCTGACAATCTCAACCAGTGATTCAGCAAGGAGGCCACTCCCCAAGGCGGCAAGAAACCTATCAACAAACTACTGCAGGACGGTTTACCAGGTGGGGTGAATGATTGAGCTCCGGGTAGCGCTTTTGATAGAGCGTAAGCGCAAGCTGAGGGAGGGTACTGTGTGTCAAGGTGACTCCACATTTCCTACTGTCCGCTCACGTCCCCGAAGGGGTGAAAGGGCTGGTCCTTCTGGGACTGCAGGTGAAAGGCAGTCAGGGAGGCGGCATGGTGGTTGTCCTTATGCAGGCCTTATAAACCATGGCCTCCATTTCATGCATGCCTTTATAATTGGGCAACCAGGAGGCCTGTTTTGACACACAGTATATGAGTGTCTCAACCACTGATTTAGCAAGGAGGTCACTCCCCAAGGCGACAAGGGTCCAATCAGCAAACTGTTGCAAGATGGTCCACCGGGCGGGGCACCGCAGTCATTGCGCTTGTACAGTTTTAGAACCTATTTTCGGTGTTATGCCTTTGAAAGTTGCTAGTGACACTTTTTTGTATGTGATAGCTGAAGATTGAGTGAGCAACATGAGGACCCTCAAGGCAGCAAGACACCACTCCGCAGATTAATACAGGATGGCCCATCAGATGGATGTGCATGTGTCTTGGCCTTGCTGGTTCCAATGGTTCTAACTCGCTCCTGGCAATGCCATGGAGGATCTGATACCTTATGATTCGTAGTTAATGCTGCATGCTTGCCTCCAGTAGCACACCTGGGCTAGAGGTTATGCAGATGCCAAGTGAGCACAGCACAAGAGTGACCATTTGGTGCATGCTTTGGTCATAGCCTGTGGGCAACAAACCGTTCTCTTGCTATTGATTTGCAACTTGCAGGGGGTGCTGCTGTACCAGCGCCGGAAGATGTCCCTGAAGAGAATTTGGAGCTATCTATGGAGCAGCTCGA
>NSMO01011761.1:0-15583 GCA_002588565.1 Coelastrella sp. UTEX B 3026 | reverse complement strand
ATGAACGGTCCGAGGTTGACGGCCTTGCGCAGCAGCTGTCTGTCAACAGCTCGGCCGCGGATAGCGCTGCACATACTAATCAGACACGCTTCTGATGATACCATGCCAGTAATGTTTGTTTCTGTTCTATTGCAACTGCTACGAGCAAGCGTTGTGCAGCTCTGAACAGCGTGCAGCACTGGGAGAGTGTACTGTAGCACCCGGGCAAACAGAGGCCTCTCGCGCCTCAGGCAAGTCTTTTAAGGAGTCAACACACTTTAGAAGCTCCTTACTCTCAACTCTTTTATACAGGTGGTCAGTACCGCGCCTGAGCCACAGCACACCAGCAACCAACACGAAGTGTCGATGTTGCTGCAGTCCTAGCTGCAATCTGCAGTCCGCACAGCACACCTTACAACACTGACTATACCAGCAAGACTATGGGCTGAGACAGTACAGAAGATTGTGGGGGTGGATAAGCAAAGTCGGCACAAGTCTGCTGCCAGGATCATCAACTGTCTGCTGCTGAGCAGCATGAAGCAAGTTCAAACCGCAACACATCTCCACCTACACAGGAGGTTGCTGACACTGCTGCTCCTGACGAGTGCGACTTGGAGCGCATTGGCCAATGGTAGGCTGACTTTGCTGTTTGCTGACGGAGCACAAGCACTGAATGGTGGCGCTGAGTTTGTGCAGGGCGCAGCTATACGCTGTCACGTCACCTGCTGCTGTGCAGAAATGTGTAATAGCAGGGCGCAAGCTGTGCGGCAGAGCAGCCTTTCCACGCGGTACTTACTGCATTGTATCAAGTCTCTGCGGTGCTCTTTGCTGCTGCAGATGGAGGCGCAGGCATGCCAGTACCTGCTGAGACTGCTCCGTCAGGCGCAACACCGCAGCAAGACACAGCCCAGCCTGCAGTCGAACCTGGACCATCAGCAGCAGTTGATGCCTCCACCAGCACAGCAGGCCCATCCAGCACTGCAGCAAGTCCTCCAATATCTGTTGCTCCTGGCACAGCTGCTCAAGCAGCAGCCACTGGTGTCCCTGATCGCTGCATCATAGCTGGCTCAGCCCTGTTTAGCAGCTGTGCCCGGGAGATTGCAACAGTACAGAACCGCTTCAACCTCACAGTGGATGTCATTGCACCTCAGAACTACACCCAGCTGCTGTCAGAGCGCGGGGTCACCCGAGATCAGGCTATAGATGCTCTCAGGGAGATCTTGGCACAGCCCAGTGAGAGCTGCTGCAACGCTTCCTGCGCCTTCAACCAGCTGCTGCTGTGCGACTGTGAGCCCGCTGTACTGGAGGTTGCCGTGCGATTTGCAGGAGCGGACTTGGGGTTCTACGCGATGCTCATTGAGCAGCTTGCAGCTGGTTGTGAGCAGCACTTGTACTTCAACCAGAGCTGCCCTGTTGATACCACTGAAGCTCTGTTGGCTAATGGTGTCATCAGAAGTGGCAATGCTTACACTGTCACCCAGGGGGAGTGCACACACACAGGGGAAGGTGACGGGAGAAGCAGGGTTGCCAGCAGCTGGGAAGATAACAGCAATGCAGCTGTCAGTCCTTTGTCACCTGCTGGGATGTATGGTGATAACAGCGGCGCCGGCTACGGCAGCAGCATGGGGGCATATGGAGGCGACAGCAGCACCAGCAGTGCTGGGATGCAGCAGCCCACCAATCAGGTCAGCAGCAGTGAAGGTAGTCCTGGTCCAGGGGCTCCTCCGGACCCACTCAGTGGAAACTGATAACACTCCTGACTCAGCAGGCTTGAGTCCAACAGCCTGCTGGCCGCATTGAAGTAGTCATGCCAAGCTTGATTGAGACTTTCAGTGCACTGCTAGGTTTGAGCATAAATTGATGAATTAGTAATAGCACACTGGTGCAGCCCTGGATCGGCTCGCTTGCCTGAATAAGTACCATGCTGTGTCGGCATGTGCATGATCACGTAATTGCCGCTTGATTGCAATGTCATATGCTGGTTGCATTGTCATATGCTGGGTGCATGTCATGATGGTGACACCAGACGCTGAGTTGGTGTGTTGCATTGTGCTATGTATTACCGATGATACACCATGTGGCGGGCTTATGTTTGGTGGTTTTTTGGGCTTCTGGCCGTACCCGGTCCCTGCTGCTTGTTTTCTGCGGGTATGCAGATCTCTTTGTGGTTGGGTTGTGTTGGTATCCCCTTCACAAGGGGGTGGTGTTCACTTGTGGTTCATCATTCTTACTGGAAATGCGTGTAATGATGATGATGATGATGATGATTGTGCTAGTGCCTCGTGATTGCATAGTAACACTATTTGGTTTCGTGCATGGGCCGATGTTCCAGGTTTCCTGTAGTACAGAGAGTAATGTGTTTCCTGAATGCAGTGTTTTGCATTGGAAAAGTGAGCACATTTATCTTTGTTGGGCGTCTCAACTGTTAAGCACTGCATCATGGCTTGTGTTTGTGGAGCCAATACAAACAAGCGTTCCAAGTTCGGAAACTTCAGAAGCTGTGTCGGGGCAACACAAGAATCCCATGTGCATTGGCAGCAGCCTAACTCGGACTGCAAGGGCCCCTTGACTGTAGGGTAGAGCATGATGCAGTGTTTGTGATTTTGTAGCACGGCTATGACGGTGTTCTGCACCAGTATTAGACAGCATACTTCGCCACTGTCACAGTTGAGTTTTCTCTACGCCTCTACGGCGTATTGCTGCTAGGCATCATATTTCATCAGTGGTGAGGTAGCTTGAAAAGCCAGTTGCTGGATGCATGGCTGCGGCAGCCAGAGAGCAACATTGCCAAAAGAGTATTTACAGGGGTAGTAGAACCAGCCATGGCAGTAACTCATGGCATGCAGCATTGTACAAGGTGGCATGAACTGCCATTCATTGTATGACATTCTCAAGCATAAGCTTGCATCAGCACTGTCTGGGAAGCTTACAATTGTATGTTGTGAGCCTGCAGCTGACAGCTCATGTCAGCCTTGTGGGTGCTGTCAACAGGGCCGTCCTGTTGGCTGGCTGCACACTGCCTGTCCTCCCTGGCAGTGACTGAGGGTGCTGGGCGAAAGTGCCACATGGCCAAGTGGCCTCCATGGCCTGCAAGTTGCAGGCTGCAAATATTGGTGGAGGTTCTTACTACGCTTTTATGCACCTCTGTTATGCGTAGAGTAGACGCGGAGGCCGTCTCAAAGAGCAGCTTTGGACACCGAAGCAGTACCACTGCAGCACAGCCTGCACCTCTGTCCGCTAGCAGCTCAGTCGCCGCGTGGCAAATCCGCCAGTTGTGCGATGCCTTTCACAGTGGATACGGAGCCACTCTGTCGTCTACACAGGTGGCAACACTTGTTGCAAAGCAAGTGTTGCAGGCGCTGCCTCAGCACAGTACTAGTCGTAGTCCGGCCCGGCCGGGCGTGCAGTTATGTTATTGCAGGTGGACAGCTGGGAGCGCGGTCTGATGTACTCGACGCCGGAGTTGTGAGTCTGCATGTATATGTTGCGCTGCTGCTGACATGTGTTGGCTCATTGCCCATTTTTGCTTCTCAACGGTTCACTCTCAATCATGAAATAGAGGTGCGAGGCTGCAAGTGCAGCGTAGTATGATTATGATGATGTAAGAAGGATACAAATGTCAACACCTACACCGTACAGACGAAAGCTTCGTGCAAGGAAGAACCCATCCACAGCACACGTGGCGAACGCTCCATTTGTTTGGGCCAGTGACCGGGCCCAGCAGCTGCAACAGACTGGTTTGGGCGTTCAGACTCCGTCTGAGCTTAGTGACCGACCCCCGGTACATGGAGGCGCTCAGACTAAGGCAGCACTGCCTAGCAGTACTGCAGACAAGCCCAGCAATGAAGCACCACCGGGACAGGAGTACAGATGGATATCAGACTATCTAGATGAAAATTTTGATGATAGTACAACGTCACTGGGTGGGTTCAAGCAGTGTCGGTGCTCAGATATCCCTATCCTGTGCACTGACTGACACAGCACAGCAATGGCCAGACCATGCCCGCACATGCGAGCAAGGAGGTACAAAATCAATCAATAGACATATACTGGTTGCCTTATGTTTGCTGATGTTGTTGGCAGGCGCAGTTTCAAAGCCTGTTGTTGGCCCTATACAGTCCCAACAGCCCAAGCGTCAACCAGCACAGCAGGGGCATGGAAGTGCAGCAGGCAAGCCTCAACAACCCCTTCAGCAGAAACAATCAACCTGGGCATTAGGATGGCTGCTTAGCGGGTGGCAGCCCTCAGCGCCACCCCATCTGCAGCATGTCACACACAAGCACCCTTCACAGCGCAAGCCACCCTCACAGCATCAAGCCGTGCAAAAGGCCGCAGCAGCGGGAGGCCAGGAAAGCAATCGGGCACTGGCGGCTAAGAAAGCAGCAGCAACCGCTGCTGGAGCCCTAGGCGCCGCTGGCGCGGTGGCAGCAGAGGCAACTGGGAGCTGGGTGAAAGGTACAGCTGGTCCAATGTTAGGTCAGCTGCTGGGTCTACAGCAGACCCAGGGGCCTATACAGCCAATCGTTGCACAGCATGCACAGCAGCAACTTCCACACGGGCCAGCAGATCCTTTAGCACACCAGCACAGGTCGACTGCAGCAGCTGCTGCTGGTAGTGCTGGCATATTTGCACTGCTGCACGAGACAACCGACTCGGCAGTAGCAGTATACACTGAAACGCTGCAACCAGCAGCGGAGTTGGTGTGGCAGCTGCTGCTGGCAGTGTCGGGCTTTTTGGTGGTAGTGGTAACCTACATACTGCTGCCGCTACTGCGGGTTAGCTGTAGAGAAGGCGGGCGCCTGTTGCAGCAGCTCAATAAGCTGTTGCTCCCATTCAGGCAACAACAGCTCATGCATCTGCAGCAGAAGTGGTCCAGCAGGATGCACAGTCTTACCAGGAGCAACGATTTAGTAGCGAGAAAGCAAGCACCTGCTCCTGAAGGTATCACTGCTACAGCAAGCATGCCTTTGACGCTACAGCAAGCAGGTTTGGATGCGCTGCAGCAGCGTCAGCAGCTGCTTCAGTTTGCTCAGCTGCAACTGGTGACAGCTTGCCAACAGCACCCAGGCTGTCTCCTGGACATGCACGAGCTTAGCACCAGCGGCAGCAACAGCACCACTATGAGCACCAGCATCGCGGTCTCTTCGGGTGACTGTCTCAGTTGGCTTACCAACGCAGACAGACTGCCAGCAGGAGCAGGTTATGGATCATGTGCATACGACGGCAGATTGGGCAGTGCTCAGGTAGCGTTACAGCTGTACATGATCAACACAGAGAGGGATGCCAAGACGTTTAGTGAGGCCGTGTCATACCTGGGGGGTTTACAACATCCCAATGTACTGCCAAGCTTGGGAGCAGCAGTGGGGCTGGTGCCCGAGAAGTGCTGCTTACCAGCAGTAACAGCAGCAGCAGCAGCAGGACAAGCTGCCGGTGCTGCTGAGCAACAACAAGGACATCAGGAGCAGCGGCCGGAGCAGACGGCAGTCATTGGCTGTATTGCCTATCAGCTGGTACAGTCCTCAAGCAGCTTGCTAGCTAGCTGTCCAGTCACCACAGCAGCACATGCTCAGCCACAGCAGTCAGGGTCCAGTGCTGCAGCAGCTGTGTCAGTTGCTGCAGGCGCTGCTGCCCAGTCTGGCAGCACAGTCAGCAGTGATGCTGGGATTGCAGGTGTGAGTGTTGCACTGCAGCGTATGTCTTGCTGGAGCAGCAGGCTGCAGCTAGCACCTCAGATCGCTGCGGCCCTGCAACACATACAGTCAGCAGCAGCTACTGCAGCATGTCCTCAGCCATGGCAGGACTCTGTGTCAGCAGAGTTGCTAGCTGCAGCATTAGTAATTGACATGGGAGCTGCGCCACTGCAGGTGAAGGTGAATCCTGCTGTGCTGCTCGTGGATGGGCTGCAGCAGAGAAGCCCAACCACAGCACCACCCAGTGCCACAGCTACTAGAGGGCTGGTAGCTGCCCTGGGTGATGTCCTGCTGCTGCTAGCATGCGGTGAACTGCCCCGCATTGCAAACGGCAGCAGTAATGGCAGCAGCAGTGGTATGCAGCTGCCAAAGGAGCAGCTGCAGCAGCATGTGAGTGCCAGGCTGTCAGCTGAAGGGGTGGCGGCTGATGACCACACCGCTGCTGCTGTTGTAAACCAGCTCTTAGAGCAAGTGCTTGTGTGCTGGCGGTTTGGGTCCGGCCACACAGAGCCGCACGTACCGACGCAGCAGCAGGCAAGTGAACAGCAGCAGCAGCAGCATGACCAGACCGCCAGGCCCAGGACAATCTACTCTGCAGCAGCTGCCGAGGAGCTCTCAGCACAGCCCGGGTGGTTCAGTTGGCTGCTGGGGAGACATCAGGAGACAACAGCAGCCAGGCAGGAGGGGAGTGCAGGCAACAGCAGCAGTAGCCAGAGCAGCGAGCCTATTGAGGGATTCCATACCACCACCGACAGCACTCCAGTTGTGGGGGCTGCCCCCGTACCGCAGACTTCTGTTATCGCAAATGTGGGTGTTGCAGCGGCCGCTGCTGCAGCATCAGAAGGAAATGACACTTTTGATTGGGCGACACTGCTGCAGCAGCTGTCAAAAGTCGCTGACCATGCTGCTGTCTGGAACTTCCAGCGTCAGCGTGCACTGGCAGCAGTCAAGGCAGCAGAAGCAGCTGAAGCTAGAGCTAGGCAAGCCAGAGCAGCAGACCCGCCAGCATTGTTTGTCTGCCCTATCACATCGTCAGTTATGGTTGACCCAGTGGTTGCTTGTGATGGTTACACGTATGAGAGGTCAGCTATCAGTCATTGGCTGCAGGTGGCCCGCATGCCGAGGTCACCCATGACTAACCAGGTCATGGAGCCATTTCTGTTGCCAAACCACGGCCTTAGGTCGGCCATCATGGAGTGGAAGCAGCAACAGCAGAATGAGCAGCAGCAGTGGTAGAGGGACACATCTGGTGTTTGCACCGACCGGGCTGTAGTCAATGGGGAGACTCAGCGTTGCCAATTACCAGTGGTGGGCCGCAACATTGTGACTTTTGCTAAGTATGAAATAAGATCTTCATTTCTACATGTGGCACGTTCATAGACCTCTTGTTTCCATGATGTGTACACAGGTGTGTATGCAGTGGCAACTGCTCTGCTGAGCCCGTATGGGCTGCTGTTTAGTGTGGAGCCTGTTCCCTTTTTTGTGTCTGCCGTCAAGTCTGCATGAGATGACTAGCCGCAGCTGGCAGCACAGGTTACAAGTGTATGATGTTTCACAGTGTGGCGGCTGGTATACCATACGTATGGCATATTGCCTGGTGTCACACCGTGTGACGGTATGACAGCCAAGATCGCCTAGAAGTCGTGCTGGGTGCCCACTGGTAGTGGTGGTGGCGGATTGGGCCCGCATACATTCTCTGTTGGTGATGGCGAATTTATCAATTCCCCACCAGGGCAAGTTGTGGGAATAGCACTCTCGGAGAGGCTAGCTAGAGAGGAAGCGCTTCCAGCTGTTTTGACACAGATGAGATGTAAGTGACTCCCAGATCTCGTGCATGCCTGCCGAGCATGGGCCCATGCTCGGCACTGCTAGGTATTTGCAAACCAGTTGGCATCTAAGTAGGACCCATGTAGTCAGGCTGGCCCATCGAACAACACACCTCATTCCCGGAACCAACCTCATTACCTTCACTCAGAGTGGCGATGCCAATGCAAGATCAGACACATCCCCTTAACTGGGAGTTGCCGCAGCTTCGCAGGATCTGCGGCCTACTTTCTGATAGCGCTGGATAACAAAACAGGTCATCAAGACAAGGCAGCAGACAGAGTTCTTCACCTGATGCCCTCTTCAAAGCACATCATACGGTGTTTGGAAGGATACAAACACAATCAAATAATGTTCCAGCGGCCTCCAACACCACCGGCAAGCACAGCAGACTATGCACACTGACAAACACTAACATATACCAGGTAAAACAATCTCATTCAGTCGTCTGCAGCACTTGTTTCTTGGGGTTCTGGTTGTAGAAATCGGGCCACAAGTCGCCCCACCGAGCATCATGCACCATCTCATACGCCGCTCTACCCATCCACTTCCTAACGTCTGACTTTGCTACCGTGTGTCTCTCCAGCTGGCCTGTGGTGCAGTCCTGGCTCCCATCAGGTGCTGACCTGGCAGCACACACATCAAGAATCACGTGACCTCCACGTTTCCTCGGTGGACGTACCAACCTGCATGTGCAGCAACATGTTCTCTGTGGATGCATAGGATACAATGGAAGGACAGGAGTGATCGCGTGCAGCAGAGTCCCACTGAAGTCAATGTGAAACTCAATAAGGCGGACTTGAAACCCAATTGCAGTGCTGCTGACGCTGTCAGTGCCACAGGTAATCTTGCCTGGACCATCTGATGCTTGCTGCTGCTGTTGCATCCACTTCTGCTGCTGGCAGCTCCTCAGCATCATCTATGATATCTTGCTGCACCCATACGGCACCAGAGCCCTTGCTGCCAGCATCCCGAATGCTGCTGCTGCTGCTGTCTACAGCTACAGCAGTAGCACCATCAGACGGCTGCTCTACCGAGCAGGCTTCTGCTTGCGGCTGCTGAGCAGCACCGGCTTCGCCAACCGTGCTATCAGCCTGCTGGTGGTGCTGCTGATCCTGCTGCGTAGCTTGTTGTGCTGCCTGAGGTGGCAAGCTGCTGTCACTGGTACCAGCCCACTCAACACCTGGACACAGCAGATTACATAGGTTCAACCGCTCTGGATGAAAGGCCCTTGGGACACAGCAATAGATAACATTCAGCTGTAAACTAAGGAGAGTATTGACTGCATGTGTGCAGGTACTGCTCAGATGGAACATGACCCCACCCCCTTTGCATGTTGGCCCATTATGCCTACGGCCGCACTGCGATGCAAGGAAACAGCAATCAACATCTGGTGGTGCCTCACTACCCCGTACATCAAGACAGCCCCATCTGCTGTGACTGCCCTCCTACCTGCATCCTCCCAAGCTATGAGCCTGTCGACCAGCCCCTGACCATACATATCAAGTTTGGCATTCACACGCTTGAAGTGATCACTCCCGCGGCTGCTGCTGCTGTCAGCATTGCTGTTGGCTGCATCTGCATCTTGGCCGCTGTGTTGCTGCTGCTTCTGATCTTCATTCTGGTGTGCCGTTGGTGCAGCAGCAGTGCCCATGCTGCCACTGCTGCCAGCAGCACCCTCCTGCTGCTTCAGGTGTTGCTGTGTGGTGGGAACTGCAGGGCCCAGACCGATCAATGCAGATAGCTGATCAAGCTCAGAAGGCAGCAGGACAGCCTGCCCATCACCAGCAGCAGCCGCATAGGATGTTTGCTGGGTGCTACTAGACATTGCACTGAAGGCTGATTGCCCTGCTGGCTGAGCAGCTCCTTGCCATCGGTCAAACTGGTGGTGCTGCTGCTGATGTGCAACACTTCCTGCAGAAGTCGACTGACGGCCAAACAGCAGCCGTTGTCTGCTGAGATTGCTGCGGGCCTCCTGAGACTCCCTATCAGTCTCATCAGACGAGTCAGCCTCATCGCTGCTGTCATCATACCGCCTGCGGCTGTATCTGCCAAACTCAGCAAAGTGTTGTGGCTGGGGTCTGAAGCCCGTGGAGATGGAAACTTGGGGCACAGAGGCAGGCCGAACACCTCGCCTGTGACACAAACAACAGAAGAGACACAGGTTTCGGCATGCGTGCCAGCTGGGTGTAGCTGTAGACATGCTGCAGCTTGTAATGCACATTGTTAGTGAGGGCGGTGCCTGCCCTGGTGTTGTGACAGGTGCAAGGTACAGCACCAGATGCTACCAGGTGTTAGATACCCCGCGCCTCCATCCGACACGTTGCACATGTCATGTGAATGCAACATCCGCATACTGCATCAGCTACTGCTACACATCAAATTGTCCGACGTGGTGTGGGGAGTTCAGGACACACTTGTGTAAATGGCAGACTGCGAGTGTCAGACTGATGACACCAACACGAAGACTCCCCACCCGCACCTGATGACCACATACGAGTACCGCTCATCCTGGAAGTCCGCCGGGTTCACATGCGTGCCCTTCAGCGCCTTAGCTGCCTGCAGGAATGCCGGCCGCTGGAACCTGGTGGCAAAGTGGCACCAATCTTCCCTGCCTGGTACTGCCATGGGACACGGACCATCATGCGGGCACGGGGCCACAACATGTGCACCATACCACTTGCTGACAAGCTTCTGATGCAGGTTTAGGTCACTGCTGCTGCTGCTGTTGGGGCCATCGGTGTTGCTGTGTGTCTCTTGTGCTAGTCGTTTTTGCAGTTTTGCTGCCCTGCGTGCCTCATGTTGCAGTATAGCTGCACGTGCTTCCTGTATGTTGGCGGCTCCTGCCGGGGTGCCGGGCTCAATCAGCACAAGGATCTCTGAGGTGGCACCTGGTGTGGCAGCAGCAGCAGTACAACTAGTGTGGCAACATGCAGCACATACAAATGGCATGCGCCTGAAAACAGCAAATGCGTTGATGCTGTGGCAGCTGCCTCTGCCCCAAAGTGCCGCTGCGGTGTGTAGTAGCCTACTACTAGTAGGCATAAGCGTTGTCACAGCAACGCAACCCTAATGCAGGAAACTGAGACATATGCACCAAAAAAATTCCTGGTTGATGGTGTCTGCGAGTAGCCTTGAATGATTCAAGGAGAACAAATCCCTTGTCAGCACACCAACTCCACACTGATGCTCACCCCAGAGTCTCCTGATATGATCACTCCTTTCACGTGGATCAATGATTTCACTCAGCACATACGCTGCCACCACCACATCATTACACGCCTGCTGGCGGCGCATACGTGCACTTCTGGCAATGGGAGGAAGCTCACTGCGCCACTGCACCTGCAGCGACATGGACATTGATAGTCGTGCATTGAGGCAACCACTGCAGGAGCCCTCTGGAATCCACATGGGCAGGGCCTAGAATGATACTGAGCTGTGATTGCTCAGGGAAGCAAAGCAAGGCCTTGCTATGCTGCTCTGTGGATGCTGCTGCCACCAGTGCAGTCATGCAGAGCATCACAACCAGGCAATACGGCCGGCTGCTTGGAGATTTCAACTCCTGCGTGCATACTGACACGCCTACCGTGCTATGGAGTGTACGGTGTACTGTGCCTGGCGCCCCCCCCCTGCTCACCATGGGTGGTCTGTCATGGGCAAACCTTCTAGCTGCCTCCAGCTGCGCCCCCAGATGTCTCATGGCACCTGATGGCTCAATGGCCAACACACGCGACAAACTGCTCGGCCAAGCCTGAACACACACCGCATACATACACGGCACAGCAGGAATAGAGCTTGAGCTGTGTACGATTGTCGAGCTGGGCAATCAGGGCCTTTCATAACCCTTGACAGCTACCCGTGCTGTGTCGTGTGTGGTCACTAGGATCGATGCAACACATATGCCGCCCTACATGTGGTAGTAAGCCATGTTGCGGTGGTCTGCTGATGTCAATGGTCCCCATCAGCATCAGAATCATACTTTGGACTGTATTCCTGTGACTATTGTACAGTGTAGCATTGCTGCCCAGTATATGGCCTTTGATTTTCACCCAAACAACACACACATGTCTGGCTTTTGTGTCCAGTGATTTGTATAACAGAAGTTTACCCTACAGCACGGACAGCACACCGTGCCAGGGCTGCAGGGCTACCTGTCCACATGTTGCCCAGAGCACTCCTGTGTTTTGCAACATGGGTTCCTTTGTTATTATTGTTGATTCAATAGACCCGGCACAAATCCACACGAACACTTTCCCCACCTCTTGTGCTGCCCAGGTTGCTGTGCCTGGTCCCGCCCCGAAGTCCAAGAGACTCTTGGGTTTGAAGTGAGGCATACGGACAGCCAGCTCACGGAATATACGCAGACTGGCAGCATAACAGCCTGGAAGGCGACTGAGTGCATACGCCAGGGCTTGTGTTTCTGTATAAGTAGGTCTGAGCTGCACACATACAACAACAGCAGATAAAAACACACAACATTAGCAGGTGTGCAGGGTCAGTTACGTGGTTCAAGCTGGATGTCTCACAAACAGCTGCGCTGAGCTCTGCCTAGCATACGGCCTGCGTAACCAACTGCATTGCTACAGCCACAACATGCTCAGTGACCAGACTGCAGCAATGTCAGTGCTCTGGCATTCATACAGAGAATCATATATAAGCTTAGCTCTTTACTTTAGCTGTGCAGCACCTTCTTGATCTCCAGGTTTCTGTCAGGGTTGTCCAAGGTTTCTGATGGTGGGAGATCAAATGCTGCTCTCACATATTCGTGAGGGAGGTCATTGAGCCCATGGACTTCAATGTGTTGCAACAGAGCCTCCTTCACCTGCAGCACGCACACAAGCCACCATGGATCAGTGCGTGAACGGTGGAAGCTAAGGTATTGGCACTCTGCTGAGTGAGCCAGCACACCGTCCACACCGGCTACAGGCGAGAGGCACCTGGCATACGACCCCTTCTGGCAGCCAGACAATGTTTAAACAAATGCATGCACTTTACATCAGCAGACAGATGATGTGAATGTTCCACACCATCCAAACAACACCACCCGCCGGACCTGGCCTCAGAGCAGTTCCACCCGCTATGCTGCAAACACATCACCATACAAGAGTCAGCTTGATAGTGCAGATGCTTTGTGCACACTGTGCCATCAGTGATCCCTCTCCTGCAGTACCTTTGTTTTAATTCTGCCTCCTCTGGTCTTTGGTAGTGGTATAGCTGCCAGTGCTGCTGCCTTCTCGCGCATCTTCTTATGCTGTTCAAGCACCTCGGGACCAAATGTCTCAGCCATCTGCAGGACAAGCAGGGTTCAACCTGGTTGGTTGGCTGTCAGCAAGAACCACTTCCCCCAGCTCCTGCTGCATTTGGGCAGGTGTATGCATGGGTCTTTGCTGGGAAGTGTAGCTGGCCTGCTGTTGCAGTTGGCCTGTTTGCTGTGTTTGAATAGCCTGTGGCCTCCAGCCTGGTAATCTGTCGCAACAAAAGCAGTGCTGTGCACTCGCTCCATATGATTCAAGTTGGTGTCAGGCTGTGCTGGCTGCAACTGTGTTACACACTCCCCTCCTGCCAAGCGCTGCTGCTGCAAACCACTGTGCTGACACTATGAAGTAAGAGCTGTCAGGCCCAAAGGAATGCAACATCGTGGCCTGCTGTTTCAGATGGCTCGCTGCTTTACAGCCCAAGTCTGCAGTGCTGTCTCACCCTGGCTGTCAAGAACCCAGCTGAACTGGAGCTCAGCAACCTGCAATGCTGCCTGTGAGCCACTGATGCACCAGGGGGTACATAAGAAGCGAGCCTAGCCAGTATGTGCTCTCAACGTTCAGCACCAGTGACTGTCCTGATGCATATACATCACACGCACCTTGAAGAGCTCTTGCTCCATCTGTTGCTCCTCCTGCAGCTGCTCTTTGGTCATCACCTGCGCAGGCACCACTGCTGCTGCTGCTACTGCTGTCTGCCCTAGGCCTGTGTCAGGTGTCCTGTATGACTGCAAACCACCTCTGTTGGTTGAGCGCGTGAGGGCTTTCAGCTGGTCTGTCAGTGCACGAGTGCGCAGCTTGGCTGTCTTGCCTGTCAGCCCGGCCTCTGCAGAGCAGGAACGACAGCAGAACTGTTCTTGACAGTGGTATTGGTGGAATCCGATAAAATTGATATGTTGACAGCGTTCCAGTGCTGTGGGTGCAGGTTCTGCTGCTGATCAATGGTGAAAGCAAGGGATGCTGCTGCTGTGGAGCGCTGTTGAATGAGCCGTTTGCTGAAATTGAGTGCATGTGCATGTTGCTGCCTTGAAACACTTCAAGCAAGCACGATAAGTATAATGTTTACGTGTCTAGCCAGGCGCGTCTCTGCTGCAGATCATACTACGCTTCTGTTGCTGCTGTACCTCTGAAGTAGCCGTCCAGGATCTGCACCATGTCTGGTGGCACCTTAACCAGGCCAGCACCATGCTGGGACACGTGCTGTGCAACCTCAGCTGACACCACAAACTGCAATGGAAACAAACAAACAGGCATGCATGATTAAATCAAGCGTGTGTTGGTTCACACTTCTAGTGCTACTGCTGTGGCAGCTGAGAACATGCCAGCACACCTGCCCAGCTGTGGAAAGCGCCCTTACGGCCTCCCAAGGCCATTGCAACGCGCTCTGTCTGGACAGAGTGGCCAGCAACATCGCAACTGCCACGACGGCTGTAGTGCCTAGGACGATGACTGCTTCATGGGCGTGCTTGCATCCTGTTACAAGCCTGGCCGCCTTCGGGTAAGTCAATGTAACACTCCTGAAGTACAGAATAATACGGATGAGTGCATGCAAGAGCGGTCCTTGGACACACTCTGGGCTTGATATCTCGCAAACCCGTGTCTGCATGTTTGAATTTTGTGAAACTCAATCGACAGCAGGCAGTTCCCAACGTCGGTGAGCGTTTCGTACGATGTCCAAGGATTGCAATCATACTCCGGGACACTCACACCTTCTCGCGTCATCACAGGCCCTTCGATCAGTGGTCACGGTCACCCCGCTAAAGGAGCCCGCAGTGCTCAGGTAAGCTTGCTCGACACCATCTTTGTCTCAAAACACTTTTTCAAGATGCTGTCCCTCAAAGTGCCAACAACCGTGGGCTGCGTGAAGCGCCCCAACCAGCTGTTTGGTACTGCTGCTGTCCCTCGTGCACGCATTGTCAAGACACGCTTCCAGGGCGAGCAGGTAGAATACACATCACATGCTAGCGTTAGTTACAGTGTCTCGCACCTTCCCTGGCTGTTGGCAAACGTATCACATGACCAGCAGCACAGGATCCTGCAACTCTTAGAGCAGTAATCACCTGTCCACAGCTCCGAACCGATCGGTCCGACATACTCATTGTCTCAGAGCGTTGGTTGTGGATACCTTGAATGTAGGTCGATCTGTACAACAACGGCGTGTTTGACTTCAAGCAGTCACCTCGCATCAAGGTTGGTGATCGTGTGCCCACTGATGCACAGTTCCTGGTGCTGGAGGAGGGCAGCAATGAGCCGAAGTCAGTCTCAGTGGAGGAGGTGCTGAAGGGAAAGAAGGTCGTCTTTTTTGGACTGCCAGGTGGGTGCGCAGCTATCACAAGGCGTGGACTACGTGCCTCTTGTTTGTAATGGGGCCCGTGTGTTTCGTGATGTTTGCCCACTGCTGCTGTGCCGGGCGTTCCACAGTGCATTGGGACGCAGGGAGCTGATCACTTGTTGTGTGAGCTGTGCATCAGGGTACACTTGTTATTGAGAAATGAGCTGGTAAATATCAGCCTGGTTGCTTTGGGGAAGTGAGCATGCTTTGGCCGAGCTGGGCCAGATGTTGCAGCCAACCGCCGACAATGCACTTGTCTTGTGCACGCTGAATGCTGCTACGCTCGTCATTCGCCTGCAAGGAGATTGCAGGCGGTGGATTCACCTGCGTGTTTTGTGGTGTTTGGTAAGCGGATTCACCCAGTACGGCAAAACCCACAGTGCTTGGTACAACAGCTGATACTGTGAGTACCAGGAAAGCATGATGACACACACCGCCACTATCCTGCTTGTGACTGACTGCTGCTGTGTGCTGTATACATATGCCGTGCATTTTTACAGGTG
>NSMO01011753.1:2724-34114 GCA_002588565.1 Coelastrella sp. UTEX B 3026 | reverse complement strand
AACACCCCAGGTTGATACAGGGACGAGCTTACTTTGAGCTGAAGGTCAGCAGCAACGAGCAACTGCGGTTTTTATGTCGCCTGATTGCCTGATTGCTGGAGCGGTGCTGTGATGTGGTCAACTTTGCTACAGCCTTCGCTTGCAGCACTGTTGTTTACAGTAGCTGCTTATATGGCATATGCTGTGTGACGGCATCTGTTTGATTATCGCACCGGGTGCCGAATAGGGCACGTTAGCTGCCGTGCACTCGACTGAAGAGCTGCTGTAGCCGTCTCTCACAGCAACAGCAACCTCCTGCTGCAGCTAGTGCCTACTGCACCACTTTTGCAGCATAACAACAACGGGCAGTCGACCTTGTATATGATACTTGTAGCAGATGCTGATAACCACCCCATCCAGGGTTACAATACCTGCTTTGCCAACTGCAGGAATATCAGCGTGCTGCGCATGTCCTGCATGGCCTCAACACCCCGGTGGCAATATTCCTGCGATGCTATGCGCTCTACCTGGCAGGTGAAAAGCGGAAAGAGTGAGTGCACAGCTCAGCAGCAGCAACTGATGGTGCGAATGCCAAACATAACACCTAGCTATCAGACACACGGCCTGGAGTAGCAAGCTACAGCAAGCTGCAGCAAGCTACAGCAAGCTGCAGCAACCTACAGCAAGCTGAAAGCATCAGCATCAGTATAACGTCATGGCGTGAGACATTTGGAGCCCAGCATACAGCGGCTCTGAAAGCAACCGCCATAGTGATAACCTGGTAATGCTGTTAGTCTGTAGCTGTGTGCAACATGTTACTACGCTACTGTTGTTGCAGAAATTTCGCGTATGATCTTATAAAGCGCTTGCTTTGATTGGCTGCTGTTTGCTTTCAGGGAGGAGCGCATTGAAGCGTCAGGTCCCCTGGGTTCAGCAGTAACAGTAAACCCTTACCTAGATCAGGTTCAAGCAGAGCTGTCATCTGCTGGTACTGCTGGTGTGATGAAGGGGGATGCTTTCGGCCTCTATCTGACAGCACTCACAGAGATCGACAGGTGACACTCCCAACAGCTGGAGCAGCACTTGTTTTGTGTGGATCAGCAAACCCAACACTATGCAACCTTTCGCATAAGCAGCACATGCTGTGTGAAGTTTAGCTCATGCAATATGAATGTAAAGCACATTGATGTATGCTACATGCAAGGGGCCCCCACCCGACATATGCTTCTGCTCCTGCTTCTAGAGTGCTCTCAACCCTCCAGATGCTGGACACAGTTTGTGTGGATCAGATAACCCAAATAGTATGCAGCTACGCGCGACAGCTCAAGGCTTCAGCTGTTCTGCTTTAGTACTCAAGTCAGCAAACCCATGTTTTACGAGGCACACTGCAGTTCAATAGGCAGCATGTGTCAGGCAAGGACGGTCTAGCAACCGGCAGTATGTTTGGAGTACTGATTCTCATTGCGAATTTACCATTGTTGCTGCTGCTACTGCTGCTGATGATGCCAGGGACCACCGAGACTGGGCTCGTGCACTGCTGGTCCAATCACTAAAGGCATTTCCCTGCAATTGGGGAGCCTGGCAGGTGCGCCTGAGGGCTGGATAATGTGTGCATTACCATGGCAGCAACAGCAGCTGTACGTACGTAACATGTACCCACCGCCCATAGCTCTGTGGCCATTGGCCCCGCGTGCGTATGTTGCATGTATGGGAAATACGACCCTTGAGGCATCCGCCTATGGGGACTCGACCAATGCAGCAGCGCCTGCAGAGATGCCAGCTTAGAGAAGCACTAGAGGACCTTGCAACGACACCAGCAATGACACTGAACTGCCTTTTGCAGCTGCCTTGGGTTTTAGGGTGAAATCACAGCCTCTTTTGGCACCTTGTATTCCTGTTATTTAGAGTAATGCACTCTGACACATGTGCGTCGGAGCTTGTCATCATGAACAGTACAGAGAGCTCTTTGGGTGGCGAAATCCATGCATAACACTGCAGCTCTTGCCAGCGCATCTAACCTGTTGCATGGCTCAGTCACTGTGGCATGTGCAATGCAGGCACTGCATGCAGAATACATCATTTACAGTTACTGTACACCATGTGCATACAGCAGTTTGCTTGGCATACTATGTTGCATGAGCTAAATTCCCAAACTTTGCAGGCTCTCGTTGGCCTATGTGATGATCTTGAGGTGGTATCAACCCTGGACCTTCCCGCCCATTGGTCCCGGAATTACTTCCTAGCAGCGCTGTGTCTGGAGTTGCAACACAATGCGGAAGCACTCAGTAGACTACAAGTGATCAATCAGGTAGGGTACGGATGAAACCCAGCTTGTGAGTTTTTTGTCTTTTATCAAGTCTTTACATGGGAAAGCTTCCGAAGCTCGTGAAGCCACGCTACAGGGCCAACCCCGCTGATATACGTGACCTGGCATCCAAGATCGGTGATGCCACCTTATGCAATCTCCACCATGGCATGACAAATGCTGAGCCCATACCTGTCAACATGCGCATGGGAGTTGCAATATAAAGCGGAAGCACTTAGTAGACTACAAGTAATCAACCAGGTGGGGATGAATCCTAGCTGGCTGGACCGTTGGTAGTGCTGACATATAAAGATAGGGTTCGGAATGGGTTCACGGTTCTGGGTCGAATGATCAATGGCATCCCACCAGCAACTGCAGAATCGACTGAACGGCAGCGTCTTTTGATCCAGTCACTCGGTTTCAGTGCTCATCAGAAAGTTACTACTTCGTTGCAAGCACGCAAAATTGTGGCGCCGATCACTCAACTGTGTGGCTGATACTCATGTCCTCAATTACGTTGCTGTTCTTACTGCAGTTGTTTCCCAGCAGTGACTGGGTTGCGTCATCTGCTGCGCTGGCCCACTACAACATGAGGAACTTCGATGAGGCTCAAGCACTGTATGAAGACCTGCTCGCCAGAGACCAAGCCAGACTGACTGTAAGTCCCGATTGTGTCCATTTTTGCCACGTGTGAAGGCCAATATGCTTTGCTTGAGTGATGCTTGAGTGATGGTATACCTCCATATGCCTTTGTCTGTGAGACATCTTTGCATCTCTCTGCACTTTGGCAGCAGGATTCCATATCCTGAAAGCAGAGTGCAGGCAGAATATGTCAGTCCGTCAGGGTACAGTGGTGGCCCTGAAGGCCATGTGACATAGTTGGCGTCAGCTCAGTGGCGCATTGGAACCCTTCCGGGCCAGAGCAAGCTTGATTATGCTTTTTTATGCTTAGAAAATGTTCTCTCAAGCGATGTGTTCTGACTGCCCTGCAGGGCATGGACACGTACAGCAACATTCTATTTGTGAAGGAGGCGTTTGCCCCTCTCAGTCATTTGGCACACCGGCTAGCAGCGAGTGACAAGTACACACCTGAAACATGCTGTGTCATTGGGAACTACTACAGCTTGAAGGTACAGGGGAATGAGTTTGTGATCTGTTTCTGAATGATTTGAATTAAATAAGATACAATAAGTAAAAAGTTAGGGATCAAAATCAACATAGTGATCGAACTAAAAGTAAAAGTAAGAAAATCGAGCCCACACACCCCCATGGGGTCTCGTGCTGCCACTCTGATGCTGGCTCCGCTTTGCAGACCGACGCACTCATAGGGGTCCCTTTGGTGTCCCCAGCAGCAGTGACATGCGTCTTCCAGGGAGTCCTCCTAAAAATTCAAGTAAAAATACAAATAAAATGAATACAAAATACAGTAGAATGCGAAAACCAAGTTACACTACAGCCCCCCTCTCCCTCATGCTGCCCGCTGTGCATTGCAGTGGTGTGTCGGATATCACAGTAGTCTTCAGCCATGACCCAAGTTCTCTACTGTCATCAGGCCTGCATAAATAGCTGTGTCTGCCGTGCGTGGTCTGACCCCAGCATGCTTGTATCTCATGTTTGCACACCGGCTAGCAGCGAGTGACAAGTACACCCCTGAAACATGCTGTGTCATCGGGAACTACTACAGCTTGAAGGTACAGGGGAATGAGTTTGTGATGTTTTTCTCAGTGATTTGAATCAAATAAGATACAAAAAGTACAAAGTTAAGAATTAAAATCAACGATAATGATTGAACTAGAAGTAAAATGAAAAGTAAAACGAGCCCAAACACCCCCATGGGGTCCCGTGCTGCCACTCTGATGCTGGCTCCGCTTTGCAGACCGACGCATTCATAGGGGTCCCTTTGGTGTCCCCAGCAGCAATGACATGCGTCTTCCAGGGCGTCCCCTAAACATCTAAGTGAGATTGCACATAAATCAAGTAAAAAATACAGTAGAAATGCGAAAACCAAGTTACACTACAGCCCCCCTCTCCCTCATGCTGCCCGCTGTGCATTGCAGTGGTGTGTGAGATATCACATCAGTCTTCAGCCATGACCCAAGTTCTCTACTGTCATTGGGCCTGCATAGCTGTGTCTGCCCCAACCGTGCGTAGTCTGACCCCAGCATGCTGCTATCATATGTTTGCGTACCATTTTGCCCAGCAGATTGGGACTTCTGTGTACCATTTTGTCCGGCAGACTTGGACTTGGGATATTCATTTGCAGGGCCGGTACATCAAGAAGGGAAATTATTGGGGTTTTGTCAGCTGCAGTCACCATCCTGTTATCTATCATCTGCCGTCACCAAGCTGGATCCTTTGTGCATGTGACACCCTTTAACCCCTGCGCTGCTTCGTCTAATCATGCCAAATCTTGTTTGCATGTGATGTATCCTTGTGCTGCTCTCTCTGCTGCCTCTTTTGTGCTGCAGGGCCAGCATGAGTGTGCTGTTGAGGTCTCTAGGCGAGCGTTGCGCCTGTCACGCAGTTACCTCTCAGCCTGGACCGTGATGGGCCTTGAGAGAAGGCTGGTCATTTGCAGGGCCGGTACATCAAAGGAAACCGTTGGGAATTTGTCATCTGCAGACACCAAGCTGGATCCTTTGTGGATCCTTTCTGCATCTGACACGTCCTAATACCTGCGCTGCTTCGTCTACTGCCTTATCTGCTGCAGGGCCAGCATGAGCGTGCTGTTGAGTATTTCAGGCGAGCCCTGCGGCTGTCCCGCAACTACCTGTCAGCCTGGACACTGATGGGACATGAGTACGTAGAAATGAAGAATGCACCAGCAGCGATAGGTGGGTTATGGTGTCCTGCACAAGTGCTGTGCAACAGCGTCGCTGTCCCTGTGGCGACTTGCATGCATTTTGATATCCAAGTGCGATAGGTGGGTTGTGGCTTCCTGTGCTGCTAGATCCAGCTGGTAGAATGCAGGTGGCCAAAGTCATCCCGGGATTTCATTGCTGACAGCTGCAGCCTGCAGTCCTGTTAGCGTAGCCTGTCTCTTTATAAAAGAGACAGGGTACGCCAACAGGATTGCAGGCTGCGAGCTGTCAGCGCATTGCTTTACTACTATAATTATCCGGATGGACTGCCCACTCATCACACACTAGGTCACACATGACACTTCGCCACTAAATGCTGGGCGCTTGCAAGTGATAACTACTTCCTGTGCAATAGTGTCTCTGTCTCTGTGACCACTTGCATGCATTGTGTTGTCCAAGTGCGATAGGTGGGTTGTGGCTTCTTGTGCTGCTAGATCCAGCTGGTAGAGCTGCCAGTGGTGGACAAAGTCATCGCCGGGTTCCTTTGATGAGTATTTCCTGTGCAACAGCGTCTTTGTCTCTGTTTTGACTTGCATGCATTTTGTTGTCCAACTGCTCAGCATGCATTTTGAATACTGCGGGTGAGGCACACCGAGTCCACACCTCACCTTCACTCTGTCATGCACTTGGCTATGACGCGCTCCCGCAGCGTGGCTTACGTGATAGATCAGAGCTACCAGCTAGTATGCCCATGATTTCTCTGCCTTCAAAGCACCAAAGCATACAACAGCACCAATCTGGCGTGCAGGGCCAATGGTCATAAAGCTATGGCTGGTGGGTGGCTTATATATACTGGCACCAATTGCTGATGCTTACACAATGCTGGCTGTCCTGCAGATGCGTACCGTGCTGCTGTTGCTCTGAACCCTCGTGACTATCGGGCTTGGTATGGCCTGGGCCAGACGTATGAGCTGCTCAGTATGCCGTACTATGCACTACATTACTATAGGTATGTTGAAAACAGGATGGAAACCAGGACTTAGCTGTTCAGAATCCGCCTGTAGACCATCAGGCGTGGGGCCGATGGTTGTATGGCTATGGGTCATAGCCTATGGCTCACTGCTAGCAATTATTGTTATTACAGTAAGCACAGAAGGTGCAACATTTGACAGTGATACCAGCACAGCAGCAGTTCGCACGAGCCGCCCTCTGTTATGTCTCTTACGTCTATATCAGACTGCTACCCCATGTCGCCGCTTGTTTCTATTAATGCTGGGTACATGGACGCACCAGAAAAGCAGATTACGTGTGGCGCTATTTGGGCTGTCACCTTCCCAACTGTTTACTGCACAGACCCAAGGAGTTTCCATCAGCACTCCACAGTGTGTACCTCAAAGTAAATTACTTGTGGCGCTAACCCACCAGTTTAGCTGTCACCTTCCCAACTATCTTCTGCACAGACCTATTGAATTTCCATCAGCACTCCACAGTGTGCAATATCAACTAAATGTTGCTTTGTCTGCGTGTCTGCAGGCGTGCAGCGATGCTGCGTCCCTCTGACCCTCGCATGTGGTGTGCTCTGAGTCAGTGCCATGAACCCACCACTTTGTTCCACGAGCATTCCACACTGTGCAGTATCAACCTTAACCCTAAGCCCTAACATGCGACCGTTGCATTGTCTCTTGTATAAGCTACCCACCAGACATAGCTCTATGGCAATCGGCCTCGCGCCCAGTTTCAGAGCATTGTTGCATTTTTGAGACAGAGAGAAGTCACAGTGGATACCTCACCACCCAGATTGGTACTCTCCACACCCAACCTGAGGAATCCAATTGTCTGTGTGTCCGCAGGCGAGCGGCCATGCTTCGTCCCTCTGACCCTCGTATGTGGTGTGCTCTGGGTCAGTGCTATGAGAGCGAGGGCTTGAGAATGCCTGCACTGGCAGTGAGGTGTTACAGGAGAGCTGTGGCACACGGGGACAGAGAGGGCATTGGACTGCCTAAACTGGTACGGCTGTGATTATCACACGTCAAAGCTTGTTTGCTTGCATGCTGGGCCGGTTGTTCTCTGCTTTGCGTCATTGCTGCGCAAGGTTGCATTTTGGATAATGTGCTATGAGGAGTCGCAAGAGAGCCGTGCCACAGAGAAAACAATAAACTGCCTAAACTTGTACGCATAACTTGTACGCATAACTTGTACGCATTTGTCATCCACAAGCGGAGGATGAATTCTTACCTGCAGATGCTGAAGTTACTTGTGCGCATAAGGGGTCATGTGTCTTTGGCTCTGACTCATTGCTGCACAAGGTTGCATGTGGATGGTGAGGGCTGTTAGGTGTTAGCTGCTGTGGGCCGCGATCGCCACAACTGCTGGCTCATTCTCTCATACTGTTGCTGCTGCTGCTGCTGCTGCTGCTGAGCTTGGTGCTGTAGGCCAAGTTGCATGAGGCGCAGGGTGACCGTGCTGCTGCTGCCCACTACTACTCCCTGAACCTGGCCCCTTTGGGTGCACCCAAGTTTTCATTGCCACAACTGCTAGCTGATTTTCTCCTGCTGTTGCTGCTGCTGCTGCTGATCCTGCTGCCGCAGGCGAAGCTGCATGAAGCACTAGGCGACCGAGCTGCTGCTGCTGCTGCTGCTCGCTACAATTCCTTGAATCTGGCCCCTTTCGGTGTACCTGCGGGGTTCGCGATCACCACAACTGTCAGGTCATTCCCTCCTACTATTTATCGCTGCTGCTGCTGCTGCTGCTCCTGCTGCTGTAGGCCAAGTTGCATGAGGCCCAGGGTGACCGTGCTGCTGCTGCCCACTATACTCCCTGAACCTCGCCCCTTTAGGTGCACCCACATTCTCTCCTGCTGTTACTGCTGTTGCTGATCCTGCTGCCACAGGCCAAGTTGCATGAGGCGCAGGGTGACCGTGCTGCTGCTGCCCACTACTACTCCCTGAACCTGGCCCGGTTAGATGCTGAGGGGGCTCAGGGCAATGACGTCACGGAGGCACTGCTGTACCTGGCAGAATACGCAAAGGTGAATGATATCAATGGATAGTAATGTCTCTGTTGGAGTCTTTTGGCAATTGGAAAGGGTGTTGTCAACATTGTTTAGGGTGGTCATATGTGTATGGTCAGCGTATGTTCCCTCTGTGAGGCTTGCTTGAGGCAACCGTGGTATTTAGTCTGGTCAAGCGAATGACGTCACGGAGGCACTGCTGTACCTGGCAGAGCATGCAAAGGTGGGAAAGCATCCTGAGCAGTTTATGTTTGGTATGCAGCTTTGTGGAGTTGACACTTGCCGCTGTGTGATCAAAACTACGGCCCTGAGTACTGATGTACAGAGGTACTGCTGTACCTGGCAGAGCATGCAAAGGTGGAGCAGCACCCTTAGCAGCTTATGTTTGGTATGGAGCCCTGTGAGTTGCTGTGGAAACACTATCCGCTGTGGAAGCAACACTTTCCGCTGTGGAAACAAAACTTTCTGCTGTGGTATCAGCACTTTTCCCTGTGGAGTCGACACCTTTCGCCGTGGAATCACGCTCGCATGCTCTGCATTGACTCAGACGGGGACTGCTGTACATGGCGGAATATGCAAGGGTTAGAGAAGGTGTACTGTGTTCAATTGTCACACCTACTGTTGAGTTTTAAGGTTTTATATTAGGCAACCTTTTTGTGTTCCTAATGTGTGACTAGGGCAGCTGCCTGAAGTCTCAATCAGCAGTAACTGCACAGAGACACTGCTGTACCCGGCAGAGCATGCACAGGTGGGAAAGCATCCTGAGCAGTTTATGTTTGGTATGCAGCGTTGTGCAATTGGCACTTTCAGATGCCAGGCACATGCAATGTGTATGAGCTGACTGTCTGTTGGATATCCTGCAACAGCCGGTGGTTTACATCTTATGCACACCATACTCCATACTGCTGCTGTACTTGGGATTGCAGAGCGCAGTAAGTCCTGCACAAGCCACTTTACAATCAAGTTACAAGCAACACAGTCAGCACGTGGTTTTGTCGAGCTACATATGCAGGCTCTTGGGTGCCATGTGCAGGCATTGATGAGTGACTCTGGTGATGTGTTGCATGATGCTGCAGGATTGCGGTCGACTGGTTGACGCAGAGCAGTACTGTCAGCGTCAGTGTGTGATCAGGGCAACTACCTGAGACATTTGAAATAATAACTGCACAGAGGTCCTGCAGTACCTGCCAGAATATGCACAAGCACGGGCAATCCTGTCCCTGTTGTAACTTTTTTGTCGGTTGTCATCTGAGAAGGTATTGTTGAGAAACGTGTTGCAGGCTCTCATGCGCATGCATTATTGAGCTGCTGATGTGTCGCATTATGCTGCAGGATTGCAGTCGACTTGTCGAAGCAGAGCAGTACTGTCAGCGGCTGCTAGATGTCGGCGGACCAGCAAACATGCGAGCCAAAGCCATTCTCAGAGACATGCGCAGCAGCACCAACTCAGCAGCAGCAGCAGCTGCTGCCAGAAGTGGTGCTGCTGCTGCTGGTCCGCCTGCTGCTGCTGCTACTGGCGCCAGGCAGGCGCTGGGTGCTCGGAGGATTCTTGGAGATGCTGGTGGTGCTGCTGCTGCTGCTGGTGGTGGCAGCAGCTGGTTGGCTCAGCAGCAGCAGCAGCAGCAGCAGTATGGCTATGCGTCACCGATGGGTGGCAACACGCCTGGTATGTGACTGGCTTCTTTAATTACACACCATCAATTGTCGACTGCACATTGTCGACGTTTCAGTCCACGATGCCTGATGTATAAAAGCTACCCACTAGCTACAGCCGTATGGCCATCGGGCCCTCGCCGCATTTCAGAGGAGCAAACAACAACACCCAAAGCAGTGATACAGCTACATCCTGTCACTGCCATACCTTCGCGGTGCCTTATATGCAGCCTAGGCAATGCAACGAGCTGTGGCAGCTTGTGCACAGTGTTCATTCCCAGTGGTTTTTGCAACTTTCTTCGCATCAATTGTATTGACTAGTTAGTTGTGTAGCATATATTCATTGCCCGTCAATAATGGCAACGGCTGCACACTCCACTCAGGCGCTCAACTGATGTTGGTGGCATTTTGTGACACACATTGAGTGTTGAGCTCACTGCATTGTTGCATTAGCACGGACACCTGGCCACTAAAGCCCTTCTTTGAATACCGCCATGTCCTTCCAGAACCATTTTGGAAAATAGAGTTGAGGTGCGGGGCCGATGGCCGCCAGGCTATGGCGAACGAGTATGGAGTATGAGCCCATGTTGTTATCTGCTGTAGGTGCATTCAGTGTTGTCATGGATGACTCGGATGAAGAGACCCCACAGCAGCAGCAGCACCAGCAGCAGCAGCAGCAGCAGCAGCACCAAGATGGCTATTTCAGTGATGACGACATGCAGTTGCTGGCAGCAACAGGAGCAACACCGATGCCACCTACTGTAGCAGTACCTTCAGCAGCAGCAGCAAATGGCATGTCAACAACGCTGCTGCCGACATTTGATGCAGCTGGAGCAGCAGCAGCAGTAGCAGCAGCAGCAGCACAGGATATGGATATGTCAACGCCTGCACCATTCAGTTTCATTACACCTACAGGTCCCCCTGCTGTTGCACTGCGGCCAGCAGCAGCAGCAGCAGTAGGGACACCGATGACAGCAGGTGCCATGAGCACCGGTGGCATGTCTATATCAGACACCCCTGCTGCTGCTGCTGCTGCCGGGTTAGGAGGAGCAGCAGCACGTAGGGCGAGTGCAAATGCCAATGCATTCCCAGGGTTTGGGATCACTCCTGGCGTCACGCCCCCAGCAGCAGCAGCAGCAGCAGCAGCAGCAAACAGACGTAGGAGCAGCAGTCCATCAGGTGCAGCTGCGGCCAGGCGAACAAACTTGATGCATTTGCTTGCGCCGGGGCTCGAACGGCCTAATGGGGGTTTAGCACAGTCATCTGGGCCACAGCAGGGTTCTGACGAGCAGCAAGATCTGCAGGGTTTTACATTTGGCAATGCAGGATCATTTTTAGTTCCAGGGGTGGGGGTATTCACACCAGGATCTGGCAGCGACATGTTCACTCCCACCCCAGTGGCAGCAGCAGCAGGTGGGGGTGGTCTGTTTGCTTCGCCGCCCGGCGGTTTCAGCTATGACTCGCCGCCATCAGCTGGTACGATGACGCCGATAGCAGAGCCACCAGCATTACCAACGATCAGAGGGACTCAGGCGAGTCGTGCTGCTGCTGCTGCCGCCGGCAGAGGCAGCAATGGTGACAGCAGTGCATTGTCCCCTCGGGCTGCTGCTGCAGCAGCAGAGTTAGCAGCATCGTTAAACCCCAGGCGAGGGGGAAGCGGCGGGAGTAGGGGAAGGGGTTCTGGTCGGGGTAGCAGCAGCAGCAGTACACCAACAGCAGCAGCAGCGGCAGCAGTACAGGTAGATCCGCAAATGGTGCAGCAAGTCATGGACGTGACGGGTGCAAGGCGGGAGATTGTCGAGGAGGCATTACGTGATGTTGGTGGCGATATGATGCATGCGATCATCGCTGTCGAGCAACGGCGTGGCACATGAATGCAGGGTTGCACTAGACTCGGTGCATTGCTTCAAAATTTTCAGTCCAGCAAGTATGCGCCTAGGTCAAGTGCTAGGAGGGTTCACAGCACCTGTGCTGGTCATGCTTCACGTTGCGTGTAAAGATTGCTGTTCTTCAAATTTGGAAAAAGTTTGTTTGTTTGGTCAGGTTCAACCTTTGGGCCGGCTTTCGCGCTTCTGTCAGTCATCGCTGGGCCCGCCAATAACATGCTCACCATCTGGCCTTTTGGCACCGCATCGCCGAACTTTGCTTGTCTGGGAAGCGTACAAGGGGAGATTTGGCGTTGTATATCCGGGTGGATGCTCAGCAACACGCACGGCTCGCTATCATGCCTTCGCGCGAGGATCCTTCCGAAGCGCCCCCGCAGCAAGAGTGCATCGTTCTTGGTAATCAGCAAGTGCATGAAAATCTAGACCGATCCAGCAGCTGCGATGCAGCTGTATCCGGCAAGAATGGCGAAGAAGCTGCGCCTGAGGACAGCATCTCAACTCGCAGAAAGAAGGTCTTGCTCATGGCCTGTCTGTGCATCCTTGGTAAGACCGATTTTGTCTTACGTAGGCATTTGCAACATGTTTGACTGCTTTGCTGCTGCATGCATGTGCACTTGCTCATCGCGGATGGCGGGACCAGTCGTATCAGGGACCTCGAGTGACCCGCGCCTTGCTGCGTGCATCGCGATCACACTGTTGGTAGTTGAGAATGCGGTTCTCAAGCGCAGCTTTGCAGCAACTTGCAGCGACAGCGATATGTAGTCGTTGGACCTGCTGCTGCAAGGATACACAGTGTATCCTGCTCAAGCCATATCGTTGACTCACAAATCGTCATGCAACACTAATCCAGCACCGTGCCTTGTTTGCCACGCAGGCAATGAGCTGTGTGAGAGGTACACGAACGACCGGACATCCAGCAGCAGTCATAATCAGCCCCCCAGCAGCAGCAACAGCAGCATGTACAGCAGCAGTTTGGCCCGCAGCACTGCCAGCCAAATTAGATCCCTATGCCGCATTTAGCGTTACTACAGCTTGGTATCTGCATTCCAAACAGCGGCCCCAGCACTGTTGATCAGCATACAATTCCCCTTTCTGACAGCCAGGAGTCCTGGCCCAGGACACTCTCTTGCAGCCTTGCTAAGGCTCTGATGGCAAATCACACCCGCACAGTAGCTGACCTTTCATGCACAATACCAATGTTTCAATTGCACGTCGCGAATAAGGGCCGGCATGAGTTTGTTACTTGCAGGCTAGCATATTATGGACTGCAGACCAACATGGGCCTCTACCTCAAGAAAGTGCTGGGGTACCCGGCAGATGAAGCATCACAACTGGTGAGAAACAAGTAACAGCAGCAGCACCAGTAGCTAGTTTCTGGGCTTGTCTGGTGCTGCTGCTGATGGTGCTGCTGCTGCTGATGACTTTGCAGCTATGCTTGCTGAGCTGGCAGCGGCAGCAGGTGGCAATCTGTGTTACTCTGTGATAAGCCCTGTGGCACAGCAATTGAATGGCATATGCTGCACATCAAGTGAGAACCATGTTGCCCCAGCATAGCACTTGAGGATTGTTTTTTTGCGGCAGAGATCGCATAGTGCTCTGTTGGGCTGTCGTTCGATCTTAACAGCTCAAGGCTGTCACTAAGCTAAAGGCTGTCACAATGTCGCTGCTGCGGTTCTCAATGTAGACAGTTGTTGACTATGACTTGCTGCTGCTGCTGCTGCTGCTTTGCAGCTTCAAGTGTGGAAGGCCACAGTGTACCTGACGCCTTTGATCGGTGCCTATCTAGCTGATGCTGTGATGGGAAGATTCTGGGTCATATTGGTGTTCAGCATCATCTACTTTGTGGTGAGTTGGCACCCCACAGCAGCAGTGGCAGCAGCGGCAGCACTAGCCGGCAGTTGGCACCATACAACAACAACAACAGCAAAACAAGTGCATAATGCATTGAATCATCACATGTTGCTTCAGACCTGGGGCATGCTTGCCAGTATCCAAATCAGACAAATGCACAGCAAGTATGCGGCAGCAGCAGTATCCTGCCTAGCCTATGCTGTTTGTACAAGTTCGTAAAAAGGGTCATGGTGGTGTTCAGTTAACTGCTTAGACTGACGACTGGTGCACAAACAGTCTGCAGCAGCAATAACACAGCAGCAGCAGCAGCAGCAGCAGCAGCAGCAGCATTGCACGTTCAGAAACATAACATGCAAGCTCAGGGCCCACACTTTCAGGCAGTGGCGAGCTCAGACTGTAGCAGATGACAGTGCAGTGCAGCAGTGCTCATATGCTAGATTCTATCTGGTAGTCACAGAACAATAGCTAGATAGGCACTGCTAGTACATATCTAATACATGGGCACGGCCAGTACTACTCGCCGTGCCAGTGTACTAGATATGTACTAGCACTGCCTTTCTAGCTGATGTTCTCAATGAGAAGACTTAGGTGTGTATTGACATACATATATCTTGTTTGGAGTGGCCTTGTGACAGAAAGCTTACAGTGTTTCTCAGCACAATGCACCACAACCACCAGCGGCAGCAGCAGCAGCAGCGGCAGTGAATCTACTGAAACCTTGTCGTTGAGCACTGCATTTGAGCACACAGCAGAGCCCCGGCAGTCCTTCCACTCCGTTTCGTATGCTGCTGTACGGCTATGCACCAAACAGCTGTGTTATGTGTTACTGTTGTTTTCAGGGTATGCTGGGTGTAAGTCTCGTGAATCTGATCCCCGCAGTGAAGCCGCTACCGGGTGTCACACCAGCAGCAGGAATGGAAACAACGAAAAGCATATTCTGGGCCTTCATGTGAGTGTGGGAGACCATCGATTGCTCGATGCAGTTGGATTTCTAGGTTGGCGGCCAGGTGCTTGCCCCAACTCCCTGCTTCTTTGTGCTCTTGGCTGTAACTGGGCGGTGTCTAATATATTACTGCTGTTCTCTCAAAGCTGCTGCTGCTGCTGCTGCTGTGATGATCAGGTATCTGACAGCTCTAGGCAGTGGTGGCATCAAGCCCTGTGTGAGCAGCTTCGGTGGTGATCAGTTCAGCGACAACAGCAAAGCAGAAAGGTAACAGGACAGACATATGTATGCTACCCACCAGCCATAGCTCTATGGCCATCGGCCCCATGCCCCATGCCCCATTATTGACGCGGGAACAGAACATGTGACGGTGTTTGAAACAGTGCATGCATTTTGCTCAGACTGCTCGAACAACTGCAGGTCTGGTCAATGGCGCAACATGAGACAGTATAGTAAGGCTGGTATGGCACTCAAAACTACACTGTTGATCAGCATTTCTCGTAGGCCCCATGTGGCAGGTCACACCCGTAATACTAGTAGTGTACCGCTGGAACAGTTGAACGGGCTCTGGTGTGTTTCTTGCAGGCACTGGCGGTCATCCTTTTTCAATTGGTTCTACTTTGTCATCAACATAGGTGAGCCACCAACTCGTAATAGACTGCCTTGGCTTACATGCAGCCTGCAAATAGCAGTGGATAGCAGTAGACTGCAACCACGGAAGGTGACACGATTGTCATGTTGAAGCCAAGAATATGCATGTCGCAGGTGTCAGTTGTCCAGCATGCTGTGCATCTCGCAGCCCGGTGTGCAGTTACAGTCGCATGTTACAGGCAGCCTCAAAAGCCTAGCATTAGGCTGTGTTCAATATCCTACGTTGGTGCCCGTCTGTAGGTGCACTCATTGCATCCACCGTGGTTGTCGGAGTCCAGGAGAGTCGGGGCTACGGCGTCGGCTTCGGTATCCCAACCATTGCGTTCGCCGTGGCGATCGCCATGTTTGTCATCGGAGCCATGGCCGGGCTGTATGTCCGAGTGCCACTGGAGGGATCGCCGTTCACACGCATCGTACGGGTCTTGCGAGGTAATCCCACGTCTGCAGCACTGACCCCTGTACATACTCGCTTTGGACAGACCCTGCGGCAACAATCAGGACTCATTGCAATGCAAGGGCTGAGTGTGTACCGTTTCTATTTCTACAACGAATGTATGGTCTGCAGGTGCAATCACAAATCGCCATCTCAGCCTACCGGCGGACCCGGCCGACCTTCACCAGCCCTCCGCTGACGCGACCGGGTCTCTGCCCTTCACAATGGAGCACACGAAGCGCATGAGGTGGGATCATTTAAATTGTACTTTTATCATGGTCACCGGTCTGAAACTTTCCAGGCAAGCCGGCGGCCCCCGCCCAGAACATCTACCGGTGGCGGGGCTCGCTGTGGATGATGACACTGGCCGGGCGGACATGCATCGGCAGCTCAATAATGACGCTGTGCTGGACATCGTTGTTGTGTCGTCCTGAATAAACTGGCTCAACAAGTGTGCAACAAGTGTGCAACAAGTTGTCTACGGGTTTTGGGGCCTCACCATAAGCTGTTGCTCACGTTTGCTGAAAATTCTACAGGTGTCTTGACAAGGCGGCCATCATCCGTGAGAGCAAAGGCGGCTCTGCAGTGAGCGTAACTGAAGTTGAAGAGACGAAAGCTTTTCTGGGAGTCATGCCGCTGTTCCTGTGCATCTGCATTTACCAGGTGTGACTTTTGCAACAGGCCCCAATACCTTCTGGTACCGTAGAGTGTTCCACGGTATGGAATGTGGAGTCACCCCGACACACACGTTACCCTCCCTTAACTTACGCTAGTGCTCTCCTGAAAGCGCTATGCGGAGCTCATATATTCATTCATGAGTGTTCCCATTTCACTGTGCTATCAGTCACTCTACATTTGTTGCAGTATAGGACACACAACCAGAGGTGCACATGCGCATCGTGCACAGTGCAACTGCAGCACTTTTTGTAGCAGCTGCAACTCTGTTCTTGACAGCAATAGACAGATGTAAAACCCAATTAGCAATTTTTTTCTCTGTCACAAATTGCTGCAATCTCAGATGACATACGACCCCATATTCACCCTCCTACCGTACCCCGGCGACGCCATGGACCGCAGATTAGGAAACACAGAAGTACCAGCCAGCTCCATATCATTTGCCAACACCTTTGGGGTGTTGTTCACGGTGGTGTGCTACGACTTGATGCTCGTCCCCTTGACAAACAGAATCAAGCGGCCCATCAGCATGACGATGAGGATTGGCCTGGGTTTTGTGATACAGATCGCGGCACTGGTTAGCGCAGCATTGATCGAGATGGGAAGGTAATTTGGTTGTGTCTGCAGTTTCCCTGATTATTGCATTGATGTTGCACTGCTTTTCAAGCAGGATTGTGTGTCATGTAGTATCGTACATATCTGTTAACGGGAACCAGAGTTGACATGTAAGATGCAATTTGGTTGCAGCTTTGCAGGCCAGCAAGCAGCGTCTTTGTGAACTCAGCAGTTTACAATCTGCATAGGCCATGAAAGTGTACAATGGCTCTGTGGCCCACACCAGCTGCACATGCATCAGCCACCAACCTTGCCATGGTTTGAAACCTGTTAATCTGCTTGTGTTGCTATAGGTACCGGGTCATACATCGATCAGGTGTTGTGGCCAACTTCATGGCTGCTGGGCCGGGGGCCGACCCACTACAACCCGAGTTCAGGCAACCAATGAGGTGCGACTGTTGATGGAGCTGATTCAACTTGAATACTGAGCTAGATGATTGGCTAGCACACTATCATACGTGCTTCTTGCTTCATGTTCATAGACTAAGAGGTTTCATATGATGTTGCTTGGTCAAGAGTCTGCCGGATGGTCTGGTGCTCAGGCTTGTTTCCAATTGCCAATTGCCAGCGGCTGTGCATGTAATTTGTTATTCCGTCTGTCTCATATGCTCTTGACCGTCAAACCGTTTGTTATTTTTCTTCTGCAGTATCTGGTGGCAGGCTATACCCTACTTCTTGCTGGGTGTTTCAGAGGTGTTCACCAATGTGGGATGCATAGAGCTCTTCTACACACAGGTTGGTCAGCACCCCCGCATGCTTTGCTCATATGATGGTTGCTGCCAGTCAGCCATGACCTTACGGCCATCGACTCTGCACCCAGTGTTTCACAGGCGGACGTTGTACACCTATTATTTCCATCATGTCTTGCTGTCAACTTGGCTCTGCAGCAGAGCTACCAGCCACACTGCAGTTCATTAGCAGCCTTTGGTCTATGTACTATGCTTTGTAGTGGGGTTGGGTCATGAATACGACAGCAGCTGCAGTGTTTGCCTGCTGGTGTGATTGAGCCACACTGGCTCTGCAGCAGAGCTAGCAGTAACACTGCAATTCCTTATTAGCACCCATTGGTCACAGCACTATGCTTTGTAGCTACTGCTTGCCAAGAATCGGATGTGATGGCTGGTCATCTCTATGATGTGACGGTAACTGCAAGCATGAGGACTATTCACAAGTCCGCAGTTGCCAATGTTGTTTGTGGACTATATCATATATAATAAGCTGTGCGTACAGCTGATACATGTATCCGCAGTATATCATAGCTATATAGCTCTGTGGCCATTGGCCTCGCGCCCCATTTCAGGAGGCGGCAACAATAGTATGTCATAGCTGGCAGCTAAGCCTCACAGCCATCCTAAGAGTTGACGTTTCATGCCAGCACATGCATAAAACTGCAAAACTATGCTAGAGCCTAACTCAGACTTAGCCCTGGTTCATAGGCGCCTCTCAAAGAGTGTCCTGTCATGTGTCACAGGTCTCCGATGGGATGCGGTCACTTGGCGCGTCTGTGAATCTCCTGACAGTCGCAATTGGAACATACCTGGCCAGCGGACTCAACCTGGCAGTGGCAGCAGCAGCACCAAATGACTTATGGGTGGCAGATAATCCGCTGTTTGGACATTATGATTGGTGAGCAAAGATCATGAAACTGATAAAGGACTTTATTGGGAACGACATGCATGTGACCATATAGTGAATAATTTCAATTCAATGTATCGCTGTTACGGACAGCACCTGCAGAAGTGCTAAGCTATGTATTGATATCTTGTAGATGCACTAGACCTGTTTCGTGCATGCTTACCTGTCAATAATAACACCAGCTCGTGCTTGGGCCCAAGCTCAATTTGTATGCCAGACTAATGCCCACTGCCTACATCCCTGGCGATGCCGAGTTTCCACCAGCACCTCCTGCTTTGCCGCTGGTTGCGCACGGCCGTACAACAGCTGAGAAACAGAGCAACTGGCAATATGCAACTACAAATAAATCTTGTTTATTATACGTGTTGAGCGTTCAGTTGTTAGCAGCATGATGCACAGGGTTTTGCTACGACACTGTTATCAGCAAAGTAACAAAGTTACATTTATAATAACAAGTCTGTGCACACGCGTTGTTCAAACCTGCAGGTACTTCTGGCTTAATGCTGGCATCTTGTGTGTTGGGCTCATCATGTATATCTTGGTGGCCAGGAGGTACACCGAGACGCCAGCTAGTGCAGGACAAGCTCACAAGAAAGACAACGGAGGGTTGAAGGATGCATAGTAACACAGGACGAAGTCAACTTGAAGCCACCAAACGGTGCCGAAATTGTATCATTCTGGCTTGAGTGTGTGCCTTGGCATCTGGGGGGGGGGGGGGGCAGGCTGAAAGATGCCTACGTCTCTGTTTTTGGGTGAACGTTCAGCGGCCATCACCCATCATCCCTCGGGATGATTCGTCACCAATATTACAGTCTTACATTGTACACTATCCGCTGTATCAGCCTGAGTAGTACTACCAGAAATCTAAATTACTGCGTACAACCTTGTAATGATCATCATCACAGTGTGATGTTATCAAATAAATTCTCTGCAAGACTGAAACCACCATGCAAATCAGCTGCTTCATGTGCTTTTGCGATGTGCGTGACTCTGTTGATGTCGGTAACTTTGGCAGTATTTTATGATGCAACCCGGTGGCACTTCGCGTTGGCACCGTTGTGTGATGCATGGTGCTACGCCGTGGGTGACTCAAACTCACTGTGTGTGACTAAGAGGCACATCGTCAATGGCCTAAGGCTATTGCTTTTACTAAAGGCAGCCTTCATTATCAGAACCCAAAAGATTCGAACTTCCAGTGGCCGTCAGCAAGTATGTTGTCGTTATGCATGTACAATGTTAGCAGCTGATGCAAAGCCCCTGTGTGCTGCGTACATTGTACACATCTGCAGTGAAGATGTTGCATAGCATTCGCCTCAAGCAGCGTCTATAATCAGCGTTATTCCTGACTGTATCAACTGCTGCACTACAGAATGACATTGATACAGTCCTCCTTATCATGATGTAGCCGCATGCCTTGCTCTCTGCCAGGCTGGCGTACAACGTTTACACGCCGCATCCAAAAATCAAAACAGTGTGTGGCTACCGATACCGTAGCCACCAGTGACCGCCGGCGCCATCAAAATCACAGGTGTCTGGATGCTTGTCATCACGAGCAGCACAGAGAGCTCTTTAATTGGCGGACCGACCCCATGCACAACACCGCAACTCTTGCCAGCGCCTTGTGACTTGTTGCATGGCTCACTCACTTTCATTACCTCTGCATTACTGCTGAGCTGGGTGGCCAAGTCCAGCATCCCAGTAGCTGAGCCACACATAATCAATATCCTTTCCTCAGACCTATGTACGGTATACCTATGTACGGTATAAAAATGCTGCACTCATAATCCACACGTATTGTCACTATTGCGTGTTTACTGACCTCTTGGTTGTTGGCTTGTACGTACAAGCCAACAACCAAGAGGTCAGTAAACACGCAATAGTGACAATATGTGTGGATTATGAATGCAGCCTTTTCCTGAATAAGTACAAAGGTATAACATCCAACACACTTGTTGCATTGGCTCAGTCACTTCTACAATTGTAACCAGATCTGGGCACATGCCCATGCACACGTGCAATATACACAAAGTGCCGCTCAAAGAACCATGCTGCATACATAAGCCAGCTATGGCATTTATAAGTAGGAGCCCTGGCTGCCAGAGGGCGGAGGGTGGGTCGTAGCAAAGGTCTTAGCAGTGTTAGCCTGTGAGTACATAAGGCTGTGTTGTCGCCTGGGTGGGCCTCTTCATCTATATATACCAATTTCAATACTCTGTGCGGCTGAAAATCCTCCCGGCACACACCAGTACCAATACTCTGTGGGTTTGAAACCACCCCAGCATAAACCAACCACCCATCAATCCGCAATCCACAACTTTGTGACTGTGCACAACCCTGTAACACCACAACTGGTATGTGCATCATTCTGGCAACTGTCTCGATTTGTTCTGATGACTAAAGCATCAATGAGTTCGATTGATTGAACATTTCATTCACTCATAGCTCATCATCTGACGCCCACACATCGTCACCCGGGTTCTGCAACATCCCATTCTGATAATCCCTAAACGCCTGCATGATTTCATCTTGAGTATTCATAACAAACGGCCCATGCTGCACAATGGGCTCCTTAATAGGTGCGCCAGCTATCAACAGAAACTTCAAACCCCGGCCCTCTCCGTATGCACCCTCTGTGTCGCTGTCGCTGCTGCTGGGGCCCTCTGCTGCTGCTGCTGCTGCTTTGGCAGTTATGTGGTCACCTTCGCCGAGGACTAGAGCATGTTGGGGCTTGGCTTCTGTACCGCTGATGGTGCCAGCACCTGCAGCATAGAAGGTCAACACAGAAATAACATAATATCCGCTGATATCCGTATATTATTATTATTATTATTATAAGATAGTACCTGCAATGGCTCAGAAATTGATAAGCGTGTGTGCGTGTGCTGAGCCATGCTGTGCTGTGGTTTTGTGCATGGGACGTAGCCTGTGTTCAGATAACTGTTTTGTGTAGTCCTCCATCATACCTTGAAATTCTTGCACTTAAAACAGGACAGGCCAGATAGAGTCCTTTGCAACCAGGACTGTAGAGGCACCTCAGGAGCACCGTCATATTGTTCTGGGTATGATAGCTTACCAAGTGGTAGGCCAGCATATCCAGCAATATGACGGTGCTCCTGAGGTGCCTCCACAGTTCTGCTTGCAAAGGACTCGATCCTGGGATCCTGTCGCAGTACAGGATTTGAGAAGAACATGTGCACGCTTGCGGCTTGCCGTCATGGCAGTGATGCATGTGACATATGCAGAGACTGCCAGAGTTTTGGTCCTCCAAGATACTCGAGCAATTGTTCATCTTTGCTCGGCCCGTTGGTGTTGTCTGCATCCTGTTGTTTGCGAGCACCATATCTTATGCCTCGTTGTCGGCCATGTTGTGGTAAACTGCTTCAACCGTTAAGGTGATCATGATGCACAACTGCAATTATGAGTCCCTTGTACAAGGCATACTTAAACAACTGTGAGCATGTGAACTGGTACTGTTCCGCCAACTGCTGTGCTATGATGCTTCTTCCTGTGCTGTGCTGTCGCATATAAACCCAAGGACTTGAGTCCGGGTGATTGCAGATGTTCAAACTTCATTCCTGAGTGAACATTACAATGTTGAATAAATATTCACAATGAAATAGATACTACATACATCCCCAGCAACTCACCATCATAACAGTAGATAAAACCGGTATATTCCTTTGGAATTTGAAGAGTGATCTCAGCTCCCGGTTGTAACACAACATCTAACAACATGCCGGGATTCTTCATAACAATCGGGCCAGTTGTGTCGGCATGTTGACCAGCCATCACACGCACACGACTGCCGGGCTGATCTACAGCCGGGATGTCGGTTGCTTGATAGTCTTGGTACCTACAGCAGCAGCAGCAGCAGCAGCAGCAACCCCAAGACTACGTAAGAAGCATATTGATACTCTCTGCCTACATGTTGGGCAGCTACATACTGCAGATTTAGAGGAATTGAAGGCCAGCATGTGAATCAGTAAATCACAATCCATACAGGCACCAAGCAACTACTGCAGCACTCCAAACATGGATTGTGTCATACCTTGGTTTCATCATTTTGTACTTCTTTGGAAGGTTTATCCAGAGCTGGAATCCCCACAGTCTGCCTTCCCTGCCCACCGGCATCTCAGAGTGAATGATGCCTCGACCGGCTGTCATCCATTGGACACCACCGGGACCTATGACACCCTGTAACAATGGGTTGGCAGCAGCAGCAGCAGTGACAGCAGCAGCAGCAGTGCCAGCAGCAGCAGTGGTAGCAGCAGCACTTAGATGAGTTGGGTTGGGATGTACAAGAACTTTGTGCACAATAGGCAACTACCAACTGTCACTTGAATAGCCACCAGGACCTATTACACCCTGCGGCAGTTGGCTTGTGGCAGCAGTGCCAGCAGCAGCAGTGCCAGCAGCAGCAGTGCCAGCAGCAGCACTTGAATGAGTGGTATGTTGAGGAATAGTGCACAATAGAAGATGACTGTATAGCAACTGCCACTGTGATGGACAACACCAGGACCTACAACACCCTGAAGCTGTGGCTGTAGCAGCGGCAACAGCAGCACCACCGCATTGTACCCGGAACAACTGCAAAAAGCAGTATGCCCAGAAACATGGCAAGCTGCACCACTAACACCATATAGCAACACAGAACTGCCGTGAAATTCACAAACGACAGCAGGATGAAAGCAACAGATGGTTGCGCAGCACTACCTGACGAAAAGGACTGCATGTCATCTAGTAGATGCCGACTGCAAAATGAGCAGTACCATAACAATGTATGATGGATTAGTGCATGACATTTACAAAAACTGGTAATTACCGCATCTCCTGCTGAATGTCAGCTAGCAGACTCCTGCTTCCCCCTCCAGCAAAATGCTGCACGTCTCAAAGCCCCTGAGGGGGTGGTTTGGGCAGCCGGCAGCAGCCTGATGGGCTGGACCGGCTGCTGACGTGACCGAAATAAGATATGGCTGAGCAACACTAGCCGACCAAATGGACCAATTGTCATCTAGTATGTTGCTGCTGGGGAAATCCTTTCCTGGCACATGGAGTGGTACATGGCCTGGCACTTACCGCATTTCCTGCTGAGTCTTTGTGTTGCATTTCCCCCTCCAGCATGATGCTGCATGTCTCAAAGCCCCTATGGGGGTGGTTGGGGAAGCCGGCAGTAGCCTGATTCACAGGTAGCTTCAATTCATCAAGCATCAAGAAGGGGTCCAGGTTACGGAGCTTGGGAGTGCCAACCTACGCGTACATAAATATAAAATAATGTTATAACACTACACGATGTTATGATACAGGCATGAAAAAATGTGGATGTTATCAGCCAGGTTGCCGTTAGTGTTCCTGCACAACAGCAGCCTTCCGTTCTGTACATGGTGCATTAAAAACTGCTGCAGGCACTGATGCCGCTGGTGTTGCTTGCGATGCATGAATTGGGCTGCGTAAGAAGCGGCCGGAGGCGTATTATGGATGTGAACCCACGTTCGCCAGGAATGCTGCTGCTGTTGTACAGTAGTGCTCACCGTACGGCATATTCTGACACCAGCGCCCTCGCTAAGCTTCATGCCTTGTACCACCTTGGTAATAGGGCGGAGTATTTGCTGTGTGGTGGCCATATCTACTGCTGGTCGAGCTGCTAAGTCAAAGGCTCGCTCCGATGCTGTTTGAGGCGGTTTTGAGTGGCTGCTCGGCAGTGGATAGTCCTCGATGACCGGTAAAGCTGGTAGCGTAGTATAAGTGTGTTTGAGCCGCAGTCCTAGGACGCAGAGCAGAAAGAGTGCTGCTATTCGCAGTACTGTTGAAGTACTTGTTTGAAAATGTCTGGTTTTGAACATGTTGGCAGGGAGTAACAGCTTATATACCGACTTCCTAGTGCTCAAGAACGCCGAGAACGTTCTCAGCTGCGCAGTCGTAACTCCGATGGTTCTTAGATCTTAGTCGGCCCCTGACTAATCTACGGCCCTTCGAGCGTTGACTCGAATTACTTGCCTGAGACTAGCAAACTGTTTTAGGCATGTTTGAGCTGGTATTCGATGCATGCCATGATGGTACCTTACAACAGAGTTGCACTGCCGTTGTGGACAGGTTGCGATCGCAAGCAGGTCTGCGTGCGTGGTGAGCTCGTCTAGCAGTTGCACCATACACGTGCGAATCTACAAGCTACAACTGTCTGTGCTGCGCGTAGGTTACCTTCACATCGCTTGTGCGTTGACCGTTTACTACCGTAGTACGAACATCCTCAGGATGCTCCGGAAGCAGTGCCCCGCTTACATCTACCAGACAGCCCTGATCGGCAGGCCTTCAAAAGACATTAGATAGTTGCTAGAAGCCTCAGAGAAACTACACACTCAAGGGCAAGGAGGGTTGTACGTATATGTCTGCATTTGATAACCAAAAGGAAGACTTGACAGACACCATCATACGCAATTCACCCCAGCCTCGACATTGACAGGCACCAGCATACGCACTTCCCAATCAAGCAACTGCCATGGCGGCTACACAGCATACTTAATCAAGCCTTCGCTCTTGCGGCATACAAAAGATAACATGCTATGACTGGTGGGTAGCTTATATGTATACATCAACTCATAGTGAGCCAAGACAGACAACACCCTGAACTCTACGCCATCGATACCTTCGACCTGCCAGGGTGGAGGGGCAGTGTTGCTGCTGCTGCTGCTGCTGCTGCTGCCAGCAATCTCAACCCCGCTGCTCAACTGTTGCTACTGCTCCAATCAGTTCGACCGTCACCATCATCATGGCTGCTGCTGCTGCTGTTGCTGCTGCCCTGTCAGCAACTTACAGTCTGCTGATCAGCTGCTGCTCGAGCTGCCGCTGCTGCTTTACATCAATGCTGCCACCACCGTTGCTGCTGCTGGTGTCCATTGTGATGATGATCTTGCCTTTCACTTGTCTGTTCAGTAGAGCTGACATTGCACGAGGGATCTGCTCAAGAGGGAACCTGCAATATAAAGCGGCAAAGCCATACCGTGCCACTGGGCAGAGCACCGGTGAATGAATGAATGAGCTCCGCATAGCGCTTTTAAGAGCGCGCTAGCGTAAGTTAAGGGAGGGTAATGTGTGTGTCGGGGCGACTTCACATTCCCTACCGTGTGCACCGGTTGTTTGGTCGCTGGGCAGCTTGCCGGTTCTGTCTTGCCTTGGCTGGGCACTGTGTGTGCCACCTGTCAGCTGGTTGTCTGTTGTATATCCTGCACATGGATATTACACTCCTTCCTTGTTGCCTGTGACTGGGGCAGGCTGGAATGTATAAAGTTCATGTTTACATTCACATGACCAACAAATCCACCAAAAGCATGGCCATAGCTGACTAGTAACTATCATTTTTGTCCCACCATATGGAGCAGCAACAGCGTTACACTGTGCCAGCAGCTGCCCAGCTGCAATCATCTGTGCAACTGCTATTCACCTGCTGAGCCTTGCCTGGGCAACAGCAGTAGACATTGACAGGAGCACAATGATACTAGTACTGTACTAAAAAGTTGTTACAAAAGTTGTTATACTAGAAGGTGCTTCACAACATATAGCACAACTCTACAACAGACGCAAACAGCAATGCGCCAGTCTATGATATAAATGCATGGAGACATTGGTGTATGTACATACCTGTGTGACACTTGTAGTTGCCTCCTCCCCTCTCCCACCCATTGCAACACTTGGCCCAATGCCCGCATCAGTCCACAACAAAACCATCAGCCAAAACGTGAGGCATGCAAGAAGGAGGAGGCAACATGAAATACAGGCCACAAGCATACACAACAAATCACAAAAGCAAGGAAAGATACGGAAGCACCATCACCTGTGTGATACTTGCAGCTGCAGCTTTCCCTCTCCCACCCATTGCAACACTTGGGCCATGCTGTCAGCTAATACCTTGTAGCGGTATTGCATGTAACTGCCCCAAAACACGCCGTGCATGGTGGTGTTCTTCACTAGCAGCAGGTTGGCAGGGACCTGCAGTGGCAGCAGCAGCAGCAGCAGCGGTGTAGGGTTGCTGCTGTGGTAAGTGTACACGGCTGCAACAACAGCCTTGCAGCATGTAGATGACAAGCTTGTAAATAACAAACAATAGACCATGCACCAGGCAGTGTGGTGTGTGAAACTAGCGTATAATGAAGTGCAGGAGCAGGAGAGTGGGCTGCAGCAGCAGCAGCAGTGGCGACGGCTTCATGCTGGGCTTGATGCTGATGGCTGTTCAGCACACAGCGTGAAAACATTCAACCAAAAAATCCACAGCCTCAAAAGGAGTTTGCACTGAGTTAGCCACTTGATTAAGCATGCAACAAAAGCAGGACCCTAGTAACCCAATTGCTCCGCAGCACCCACACATCGTATGCAAATCGTATGCACATCATACACGAATCATATACAACTTCTGGCCCTGTTTCAATGGCAGATAGCAGCCTCTACTACATACTGCAATACCAACAACACTAGTTCACAAGATAAGAGAAGATTGTATGTAACACACAGCAGTTTGCTTGGCATACCATGTTGTATGAGCTAAACTTCCCAAGAGAAAAGAAGTACACTCAACGCTGGCGCAACGGTTGTGCTTCAGAGATCATGACTTCATGTCCCACCTTTGGAATACCACCAGCAGCAATGACCTGGACCGTAGTAAGCATCTTGCTTCCCAAAAATACAGATACATGCAAATCACATGCAACTTCTGCCCCTGTTTCAATTGCAATCAGCGGCCTGTTTACAGCATACGACATTACCGATAAAAACATTTCAAGATCAGAGAACAGTATTTGTCAACGCTAGCGCGGCGGTTGTGCTTCAGAGCTCATGGCTTGATCTCCCACCTTTGGTATGTCTCCAGCAGCAAATCCAATGACCAGGTATTGGGCCCCCCAGGCCACACACTTGAGCGACTCGAAAAGGGCCTGGCCACCAACGGGATCAAAGACTACATTTACACCTACAGCACCAGCAGCAGCGCCAGCAGCAGCAACAGCAGCAGCGATGGCAGTACAGGCTTTTCCATTCAGTTGGATCTGTTACATATGAGAGTTGTTCAAAGCTCTGGAAGGCACGCTACAGGGCCAACCCAACCAATATACGTGACCCGGCATCCAAGACCAGTAATGCCACCTCATGCAAGACCCCACATGGCATGACAAGTGCTGAACCTTAACCTGGCAACATGCACACAGGAGGACGAGCTACTGTGCACAACCGATCATGTAGCATTGCTTCCTAGGCCAGAGACCAGGAGGCCCAACATGTTCATGCGCCATCTGCAGCTCTAGGTGAAGTTTGAATGCAGCTGACAATGCAACATAAGAAATGCAACATATGAAATGCACAATACGAAAGCATCATGCATTGGCAGTGATTTACTTGAGCTTGCAGGGCATCACTGCAGCAGCAACCCGCTGTAGCAGCAATCCGCTGCAGCAGCGGCAGTACACAAGCTGAATATAAGCTTTGTATTTTTATGCTAAGCAGCACCCTCGAACAGGAAGGCGATCTCAAACATAAGCAATAAGGCAACCACAAACCTTTTGGTGCTGCTGCTGCAATTTGCTTATGTAGCTTCCGTCCGCCACCAGCAGCAGCATCAGCAGCAGCAGTATCAATGACAGCATCAGCACCGATTGACTTCAAGTATGACGCTTTATCTGATCCACTTGTGACGGCAATGACACGGGCTCCTAGGACCTTGCTGATCTACAGCAGCCGCAGCAGCAGCAGGAGCAGCAACAACAGCAGCAGCAGCAGTATGAGCACTACGTCAAAAACGCTCAAACACATACTGATAAACAGCAGCAGCACTAGACATGCCAAACACCGTACAGTACAGTACCTTTGTACATAACCAAGGGATTGTGGCTCACTCAGCCCTGTTTCCCACAGCAGTACTCGCTCGCAGCATTAGTACTGTCTGTCCAGCCTTCACACAACTTTCTGTCTCAGGCACATGAGAGTTCGTTACCAGAAAGCTGTGAAATATGCAGTAATATGCTGTTTTCAATGCAGTATCTATTTCAACCCGGTGTGATAAGTTTAAACAATCTTGTCCGTAACTGGAGGGGTGGCTAATCTGAATATTGCTATGAATCGACAACCAAGAAGGCTTGAGCGGATTGCTATAGCCACTTCGATCACCCAGAAAGGTAACGAAACTTCAATCGATCACCCAAAAGGTAACAAATTGTCTCAGAAACCTGTGAACGCTAGCCTGCATTGTGATATGGCACCAAAGATAACGCCAACTGCCGCCAGAGATGGGTACTGTCCCACCTGTACTGCTGCTGTCCCCACCCCACCACTGGCCCCTAGCACCAGCACTGTCTGACCAGCTGTGACTCCAGCTCTGTATCCAAGTGCAGCCCGGCAGATTAATGCTGTGGCCGCTTCAACCATGCAGATGTAACAATCCATTGTGACACCTTAAACACCAATCCCAGATCGAACTGACCGCTGCCCTGCACTGGTATACAAATAACACCAAACATAACAACACTGACATCAAATATAACAACAACTGCCGCACACCTGTACTGCTGCTGTTCCCACACCACCACTGGCCCCCAGCACCAGCACCGTCTGGCCAGCTTTGACTCCTGCCCTGTGTCTAAGAGCAAGATCTGCTGTACCATAGACGATTGGGACGCCAGCAGCAGCAGCAACATCAACACCACCTGGCAACAGCAGCACCAGCAGCAGACATGCAGACACATCTTTCATTCAACACCACCTGGCAGCAGCGGCAGGCTCGCCTTAAAAACAGACAACTAACGAAATAGGTATCATTAACAAGAAAAGCCATCGATTGCGCGCCTGGTTCTCGAATGTGTTCAATACACACATGTCAATCTGGCCAGAGCCCCCCCCCCCCCCCCCCTTCAAACCCCGCCAACCCCACGCTATCCCCCCCCCCACCGCCGCCTCACCTGGTATATGCCAAGCAGACACCGCAGGCACCACCACTTCCTCAGCGAAAGCTCCTCCCTGATTCACAGCACATACCAGGTCACCGGGCTTGAAGCCCTTCACACCGGGACCAACCTGCAGAACAGCAGCAGCAGCAGCAGCGGCAAGAGGTGAGGTGGAGTGATGACCCAGTACAGCAGTGGTAAACAACGTGGAGAAGATCCTGGACAACACAAACATGGCGAATCTTGCAAAACCTTCACAAATTCCCCGTACTAGCACGATCTGCAGACGCCCTCAAGCACTGTTTGTGACCAACGCACCACAGGTGCTGCAGAATGAAATGACATGGTCCTCATGTCAGGGTGAGGAAGTAACACTTGATTCGCTGCTGCTGCATGTCCCAGCCTAAGAGGCTTGTGAAGTAGAATTCCATTGTCACATGCAGAAGGAATGCACCTTGCAAAAGAACCAAAAGGATGGGGCAGACCACTCTGCTGCTGCACGCCATCCCTGCCCCCCACCACACAAGCCTACCCACCACACCAGCCAGTTGCTGCTGCTGCTGCCGCTACTAGCAAATGCTAGAGGCCTTCGCAAGGTGACCTGGCAGCCATATACTGACGATCCAACACGCTAGTGCTGTGGTGATCGTCATGCTTTTGAAGGATTCAAGAGCGTGACGACCAACACAGCACTAGCGTGTTGGACAGCTTCGAAATTGACAGTAGCAGTGATACAGTGGCAGAAAGTTGCGCCCCGGTACGTACCTGTGATACGATTCCGGAGACCTCATTGCCGGGAATGAATGGCAAAGGCGGTTTAACTTGGTACTGGCCCTGGAGTCATATCAACAGCAGCGGCAGAGCATACGACACATACATGGTGGCGAATTTGGCAACTATAAAGAAAGCAAGGCTGCTATGAAGGTGTCAGAAGGGCCTTAGTTGTCTGGAGTGGACTGGGAAAGGCTACGCCTGACATTAAGACCGAGCCCGCCATTACGAACCGGCATGCTCTCAGGCTGTGCCAGCAGTTTGTGTAAGCAGCACCTCAGCTGCAGCTGCACAAAGTCGCAGCGGCCATTACAGCATTTACGTGGCATAAAATATGCAAACAAGCGTGGAAAAGAGCTGCTAGACGCCTCATGCGCAGCCAATCCCAGCGACCCCTTTACCCAGTGCTGTTCCTGCAACGACCCACCTTTATCTGCAAAGCGTCGGGGAAGTTGAGGCTTGCAGCTGTCACTCGGACTTTGATGCATCCCGGCTGCACTTCGGGGCTAGGCATGTCCTCGGCGAGGCGCAGAATGCCTGCCCCCAGCGGCAGGGTGGGGTCTCCGAGTTTCTCGCATACTACTGCCCTCATGGGTACGGAGTGCTGTGCCGTGGTGCGCGAAAATACAACACTGTTTCAACGACAAGTACGTGCCTCTAAACACAGAAAAAACCTTGCTACAGTGCGACACAGCACTTTCGTCCAGAGATGATAGCACTTTATCGCGTATTATCGCGTAAAAGCTGTGTCGGCCTCAGATCACTTGCAGCTTTGTATCAGAACAGTAGTCGCACGCCAATACTGACATACGGAGTCGGCAGCTCATCAAATGTGACAGCTGCATAACAGGCCTGGTCTGTACTGAACTGTATTGCTGTATTGCCATCAGCCTGGCAAGCACGTGTCTTGACACGGTGGATCACAGAACAAGTAGTCCAGCGCAGCCAACCTTACCAGAAAAGCATGTCACCCTGCCAGCGATGAAGGCACATGCAATTGTTCAAGGCCACTGACGATGCTGTAGCCCGCAGCCTGCCAGGCTGAATTGAATTGAATGCTAGCGCTCTGGTCCTCTCAGTTTGTGAAGTTTAGCTCATGCAACATAGAATGCCTGGTCCTCTCAGTCTGTCATGATCGGGGTGCGCTGCAATGTGTGGATAGTTCAGTCACTTTCACAGAGTTCATAAGCGGAAGCATATGCCTGACTTTGAGCACCCAGGTGATGTACTGCTGCACACTACTGTAGTACTGTAGTTGACACCTGA
>NSMO01011718.1:18430-35229 GCA_002588565.1 Coelastrella sp. UTEX B 3026 | reverse complement strand
GTTTGCCTCACCTCAGGCTGAGCTGGCTGTGTGCTGACATGCGCAGGCTGGGGCTCAACCAAACGTATCTTCATAAACGGTGTCGAGTCCTCAACTCCCAACTGTGGCGTCTGCATCCGGTCCGTGGCTACCTTCACGGCCTTGCTAGTAGCAGCGCCCAGAGCCAGGAAAATGTTGTCATACTGTACATCAAATAACGTCTGCAGCAAGTCAAGCCAGCACGCACGAATTGCAACGGGTCAGCCATCGATGGCTTGGTCCAGCTGCCAAGCTGCAGTTACAATGACGCATGAGCACAGCAAGTGATGTAGTCAGCTGTGTGGCGGCGACCTTACAGTACCAGGGCAGCTTGGCCAATGCCGGCCGCCGAATGCCATTATTGACAGCCACTGTGGCACAGTTGGAGCTTGCCAATAGTCACTGTGACGCAGCAGTACTTACCCGGGGTTGCTGCTAGCCCTGGTAGACATGTACACACATGTGTGTCTGCATGCTGTGCACTAGCAATGACACCTTGGTTTGCAATATGACAGTCTTACCTGCAGAAGATGCTTGGTGTACAAGCCATGTCCATCCTGGCCACCATTTTCCGCCGCTGCTGTTCGTGCACTTGCATAGCCCACTAGGACCTCGCCATCAAAGGCCCCCATCTGAATAGTGCGGGTGTCTTCGGTAACAGCAGCAGGTCCTTTTGTCAGCCCACCGCCACCAGCTGTTGTGGACACACGGCACGTGTCTAGCAGTGCAATGACCCCGCCTTTTGGGACGGCCAGTGAAATGCTCTTTATGGCCGTGTCGATGCACACTCCGGCAGCATCACACATGGAGGCAGGGCTGAGACCTTCAGAGTTGGTGCACATCATATAGTGTTTGCCCTGCCAGACCATTCCGTGGCCGGCATAATAGAAGACAACGATGCTGTCTGGTGCCACAGACCTCTGAAAACGGTCTAGGCCGAGATGGATTTGCGTCCTGCAGGCACAGTAAAAGCACCACGATTGCTTACATGTGAAGCCTTGTTCCACCTGTTGGAGTCCACTTGGCACGGTAGATAAGAGCTGACATGCAAAACGGTTTACTATGTCACTTGCAATGGCAGTATTTGTACCACAGGCCATGGTAAAGATGCAGGCACTTCCTGAATCATTGTTGTAGTTAGGTTAATCTGTGCTATGACTGTTGTAACAGTTCCCAGCTTTTACCACAGTGACCAACGGAACCCATTCAACATGGACACCTTCCAAGTCCATATTCCAGCCTAAGCGTGATATGATCAGCAAGATATACTGCCCGTGCCCTGGCATGATACTGGGAGTGATGTCAACCTTGCATGCCTCAGACAACTCGACCATGGATCAGCTTGACTCACATACCTAAAGGCAATGTTGCGCACAGGCCCTGCTTGCTCACCTATCCGGGTTGTCCAGAAAGACAACATTGAACCCAGCCAGATCTTGGAGTTTCTGGCTCATCTCCTTTGCATCATTGGCTGCAGTTGGCAGTGGCTCTGGGTAGTTGGATATGCCAATGACCAGTGCCACCTTACAGGGCTGAGGACTGGCAGGCGCTGAAGCAGCCATAACGACGGCTCTAATCACTCTTTGATAGGATTACACCGACCAAAGGAAGTGATAAGGACCCCACGTGAGCGAGGAATGCGCCTGAGCCTGAATGTGTCTCTTTTCTGCAGCTGCAAAACAGCTTGTGGACTACCAAGGGCCCCGGCGCTCAAACCTCAAGTGGCGGAGACCTCAGCATAGAAAACACGTATCAGTTGTATTACTATCTATTGCAATGCTATGTAAGCTGCTACACTTGCTTCTACTGAAGGCCTATGCGGCGAAGAAAGCCTCGCAATGAAAGTCAAGGAAAGCTGTCTCAGCGTAGACGTGGATAATCATAAAGACTAATGCGGACACATATGTTTTCTGTGATTGGCGTATGTTAACCCAGTGCCGTTTTGAGCGTGATACGCACAGGGCAGGTGTAACGTCGAAGCTACAGTCCGGACCGGCAAGCAGCATATGTTTCCCTGGAACAGGCCGATTATGGCGTGAACAATACAAAGGCCTTGCTAGGTTAGTGTTGTTTCGGGCAACCCCACAAGAGACACTAGCTAAAGTCAACCCTGAAATGTTGAAATGTTCGCAAAGCTGATCTTGCCTTTAAAAGTGGCTTAAAACCCAACTAACCTACGAACTAACCTACGCGTGGTCAGAGTGTCACTGCTCAAGAAGTCCACCACAGCAATCGTCGAGCTCACCATGCAGGATGGGTTGACCGAGGGGTGCTACTACTGTAGAAGAGGAGGCCAAGCACCTGCGCTCGTCCTCTTATAGTACCCCTTAAGTGTACCACCGTGTCCAGCCTCTGCGAAGCAGGTGATTTACCACATGCGCTCACTCGCCAACAGCAACATTGACCCCAGTACTAGTGCTTGCGAAGCTGCAAATCAGGTTTCGAGGCTGCGTTGGAGGGGCAGTGCTTGCGAAGCTGATCCTTTTGCGACTGTGCGTTGAGCATGGAAGCAGCTCCATAGAACAGCAGCCCACCGCTGCGGGCTTTACAGCCGCAGTAACAGCCGTGCCCCCAACCAGCAGATGCGTACTGCGGATTACAAACGAAGAAAGCAACGACAGCGGAAGCAGCAGCACTGCTTCTGTTCTGGATGTTGGTTCGCCAGACACCACTGTGGACAGCTTAAGGTATGCTGAGCAGCAACTCTTGAACGCTGTGCGCGCACGCGGTCAATGCCACATCTAGTTAACAGCAGCACAGACGAGGGTCACACATTGCCAATCAATTGATACGAACACATGGTGTCTTAGCACAAACGTACAGCACGCGAGATGACAAAAGTATCTACCTTTGTAGATATGTATAGGTATGTCAGATATGTCAGATACTGACAGCCCAGTGGCACACGAAACCTTGCACACCACACAAACCTAAGGCTGTAATCCTTCTGTTCAGCGGCTTACTGCGTGCATCGCACTCACGAAATTCATCTGCTGCTGCTTATCTGATTGCAAAGGCGCTGCACCTGCAAGTGGGTCTAACTCTGGGAGCTGCGAGTGTTGAATCAGGGACTGGGCAGCACAGGGCAACCTGAACGCCAGCTTCAAACGTCTAAGTCTTCAACAACATGCTGCAGACTACATCAGCTTGAGCTGCAAGGTAGATCATTTGGCTACACAGAGTGACAAGGTGATGGCCTTGGCAGCATGACATGATCTTCTGCAAGGCCGTACATATTGCGCGCTTACAATCTTTGAATAAAATGAGGCGGTGTTGATAAGTAAACGTGGCTGCATATGGCTATGATCGTGTCGCGGCACGTGTTGCTGGCGGTTTCGGAACATGCTGTCTGCGAGAGCTGGCGCGCTGTCTGCCCGCGACTGAAGGACTTGCTGATCCCGTGCCGTACAAAGCATTGATCCCTGTGACTTTGCATACCTGTTCGCTATCCTTCAAGCTACAGCGCTAGCGGTTCCTCGGACTGTCGAAGACGCTGCAGCGGTATACTGGCATACTGGCAGTAGCCTGGTAGTTTGTACCGCATTGGCAGGGCAGCCGACAGTATGATACCCTGAAAAACTCATAGCTGTGCCTGATCAGACTGCTTGAGTACTAGCGCCTCAACGCTCAAAGTATCCAGTCGACCGGACTGCAAACAGTACTAGCATGCCAGACGCAATGATCTGTCTGATCCAGTTCCTACTCATCTTCTCGCTAACCTGGGCTGGTAACGCGTGTATCTACCAGTTTGGCAATCGCACTGAGGCGGCGGTAAGTCTCCGCTGCATGCTGCACCTGCACCACGATACGACACGATATGCCCGATCAAAGAACGACCGTCAGACAGCTTGGTTGCATTTGTGTGCTCAAAGCTCTCTCATTGATTCCCTGTGTGCGCACTAGTCAGCATAGACCCCCTCGCAGGCAGCTGCATCAGCAGCGATCAGCCCACCCCTGCCACCCTGAATATAAGCTCTGCTGTGCATCACTTCTGCAGGCACAGGCGGGAGGCCACTTCGATTACGGGTACAATGGCCTGAACTGGGCCAGCAACTTCCAGGCGTGCCGGGGTAACAAGCAGTCGCCAATCTTGCTTCCAGCAACAGGCGCTGCAGGTGAGGCAGCACCAAATGCCAAACAGCACATGTGCAGCTGTACAGCTGTGCGGGTTTCCACAACTAATATCTGTAGTCAGCCAGTTTATGGTACAACTCCGTTCATCTAAGAGGGATAAGCCCAGCTAGACGGCGCACTGCCTTTACGTTGGGCACTGCATCGACTGTGACACAGCTTGCCATGTTGATATTGGCACGCAACATCAACCATAATATTCTCGTACCGAGCCACTTTCAACAAATTTGCTGCTGTATACCTGCAGCCAAAGGACTCAAGGCCCCAGTTGCCAACTCCAGGTTCTCCTATGGGGTGCTAAACAATCCAACCATCGTCAACAACGGCCACACACTGCAAGTGACCCTGCCGGCAAACTTCACTTCAAATGTGCAGATCCCTGTCGTAGGTAAACCGGGGTGACTGACAAACAGTAGGAAGTGGGGACTGCTTTCAGTTGGTTCGGCGTGTGTGTGCCGTTCATACCAGCAGTTGGAGCAGTTTGGCGATACGTGCCTGGGAGACCATGATGTATGCCTGTTTAGGTGCTCTCCAGTCAATGGCCATCACTATCGTCATGCTGCTAACATCACTGATGCATGATGGTGAGTCATCGTCACGATGCACGGTGCATCATGTTCTCATACGTGTGCTAACATATCCCTCAATTGCAATTGCCTTTGCAGTTCGGCTAGTGCCATGATTGCATGAAGTCCAAGCCTTTGAATAACATGCACAGGTGACCTACTTTCAGTTCAAATTACTGAAGTCATGGCAAGCATCTGTGGGCACTTGCTTGTGTCTTATGCAGGTAATAAGAAAACCGCCATTGGTACCTCAATCCTGAATGCAACGAACGCCAGCAAGCCCCAGGTCTCATTTGTCAAGGCTACCCCGGCCCAGTTTCATTTCCACTCGCATTCTGAGCACATGATCGACGGCGCTGAGTACCCGCTGGAGATGCATATTGTGCATTTCATCAAGAAGGACCAGTTGCCAGCCTGTGGCGATGCTGGCTGCCCAACAGTACTAGGTGCGCATGTTGGGTGTTCCCTGTGAATATGCGTGTGAATGCATCTGGCATGTTAGCATGCTAGTGTGCTTTGCAACATGTTGGTGCACAGAATGGTTCCAGCTTCACGGTGATCGGCAGTTGCCAACCCATACACATGTGGCGGTGCTGGCTTGCCCCAGGGTAGTAGGTACCTACTAGGAGGGGATACTCTTCAGATGTGATTTCCAACAATTGCAATCATTCACACCAAAGTGACTAAAAGATTGACCAAGTCATGTTGTGATTGCCCAGATTGTTTGTGGCAATGCAAAGTTACTGGCACACATACAGATGTACGCACTTTGTGTCCTGAGTTTGTGATCGCTGCTGCTGCTGCAGGTGTGATGCTTTCTCTCACGCTAGATGAGTCTGAGGTCAATCCCTCCCTGCGCAAGATCATCGAGGCGATGCCATTGGACGAAAACACTACGGCAACTGTTGAGGGCACCATTGATTTGAACTCGATGCTGCCTGCTGACAGAAGCTACTGGACTTATCAGGGCTCACTGACGACGCCGTAAGTCTACTTCTGGTTGAAGACTCTTGCTGCATTGTTGTGCTTGTGAGCGGCAAAAAGCCTTCATATGCAAGGGTCTACAGATGTTGATGGCTGTTATGAGTGTGAGGAACCGTTTGCCTAGCATGCTGCTTGCACATCATAAGGTCACTGTCAGTTCACGCTGCCTGCTGACAGATGCTACTGGACTTATCAGGGCTCACTAACGACGCCGTAAGTCTGCTTTTAGTCTATTGTACTAGCTAGATTATAGGGGCTTGTGATGACTGATACAATGTACTGTCATAACGGTTGATGTAGTTACGTGGTTCAGCTGTACTTTGGATCAAGATTACAAGACAAAGGCTGATGAGGTTGATGTGGGCAGGTAGCACATTGAGCGATGGAAATAGACAGATCAAACAATCCCACCAAATGCTGCAAGTTTCAAACCCAAGCTTGAATCGAACCCAACTCCAAGTCAGCGAATGCTGCTACTGTCAACATCTGTGATGTTTGTCCTGCAGCCCTTGCACTGAGGGGATCTTGTGGCATGTGCTGAGGACTCCGATGAAGGTCAGCCAGAGCCTGCTGACAAAGTAAGTGGCTTTTCAACTTGCCAGGCTTGCACAGTCAACATGACACTACATCTCTTGCCAGCGCATTTGACTTGTTGCATGGCTCAGTCACTCTCACAGCCATTGCCGGCATTGCTGCGGAGATGCACAGCCCTTGACCGCTGGTGCCTGAAACCAATCAATCCTGGGGGCGTAGTTTCTACAACTACACCGTAGAGCGCCAACAAGCTTGGGCACTTTGGCAAATCCTTTGCAGCAATCAAATGTTGCCACCTACATCTGGTGTCTGATAGGCCCAGCTTAGATCCTGCAGCCGGCAACAAGTTTAGCGAAACTGCTATGGCTGGCAACAACCTGATTTGGCCTTTCATCCTTTCACTGCACCCAACTGCATGGATGTACAGCTACACTTGTTGCTAACCAGTCACGTTAGTGGATCGTGTGACTGAATCTGCCGGACAAATTCCTTCTTGCCAGCTAAGACAAGCAAAATAATGTGAATTCGTTCTGTATCACAGGTATGAGGAGGCAGTTGGTGACTATCTGTGCCCTGACACCAAAGACAAGCCCGCACCATCTAATACATCTATCATAGCTGAAGGCGGCATATACAGACCTTTTACGGCCCCTCCCGCAGACAAGGGTGAGTCGGACTATACTAGAAGATTCAATGCACTGAGACTGTGCAGATTGAATTATACTAGCAGATCCCATGCACTTGCTACCACGCACAATTGAGGTCCTACAATATCCCCAAGTTTGACCTTGCTTTGGATGCGAGTTTGCTCGTATCAGCTGAACAGGGTCACACATGCCAAGTGTTTATCATGACGGGATGCTGCTGCAAGTTATCTCCATTTTCAGCGCAGTGGCTTGGTACCGTACCAAGCCAGTCAGTGACCGCTAAGGCCTGCATAATGCAGCTTGCATGCAGGCCTGCATCTGGTGCCAACCATATTGATTAGGGTCATTACTGCATGTCCTGAACACTTTGCTGGTGCTGCTGCTGCTGCAGATGGCTGTGTCAAACTGGCTAACGGTCACAACTTCAGAGATGTGCAGCCACTGAACGGTCGGACCATCTTCGTCGCCACCAAGTAACTGCTAGTGGGAGGCTTGCACAGTCCTGCTTGCACAGTCCCTCGACTTGGAATGGAGCAAACTGGGGAGGGAACAAACTGGGTAAAGGAGAAGATGCATCGAGCACTGAAACCAGCTGACATGCACTATGAGATTAGAACGGTTGAGCCCGACAACCGGTACTTGGGATTCAGATAACACTCTGAGATGTGTTGTACAGAGAAGATACCACAGTTGTTGCGCGGCCCTTTGGTAGTACTCTTATTGGTGCCCATGGGGAGTTCAAATGCTGCTGTTTACCAATGATTTGATAATCCAAACAATGCCTACAGTACAATGCACTCCATGCGGGGCGGTCTTGATACTGATTGTAGTTGGTTTACTGTACTACAGTGAGTGCTATAAGCCTTCTGGCAGTACTATTATGACACTCAGTAATACATGCACGAGCACAGTTTGCTGTTCAGGTCACAGGCCACGCCGTTTTCTTGATTTGTTGTTTTACATGATGCACTCATAGCCTACAGTGTGGTCAGGGGCATACTTCTTGCTTGCCATGAGCACTCCATAGAACACCTGGTGCGTGCACACTGTGTGAGCTGCATCACGGTTGGGTTGTGCATACTTCCACAATCCTTCCTAAGACGTCTTCAATATGTTCCCTACCTGTAACTGCCCTTGATGTTGCTGATTGTTAACGGTAGTATGGGTTAACTTTGGCTGCCAGCATGATGCCGGCTTTGCAGGTATCGTCCCTGATAATGATGCTGTATTTGGGGTTTTTTGAGTGTTGTGTGTATACCGCTACCCATAAGAGCATCAGGATAGTGATACTATATTTGCGTACTTCTTTTGCATGTTGTTGTGTTGGCACCCGGTAGCTCTGTCGCTATCAACTGTGCTGCCCTTTGTTGCACTTGGCTCATGATGTGGCCTGCAGTGCAGGTGGGTTTGTTGTCCATACCGTAACGGAGAGTTGGATGAATGGGCCGTGCCCGTGCTGGTGTTGATGCGTCCTGATGCTGTCCTGGCTGTGCATGATACAGTGTGTTTTGCAGTTGCAGGTTGAGAGGTTGCATAACTGAAGTTGAGAAGCCCTGCTGTGGGTGTTGCAGGGCGTATCTCTTGTTGTTGTGATGAATCATCAAGATGTGATGTATAAGCAATTAATGGTTGTTTATGAAGCAGTTTCCTTGCTAGCGTATTGTTGCATCTGCCCTTGGTGCACACGTGCATCTGCAGGCAGCGTGAGAGATCTCTCATTCTACTTTGATTGCGTTTGAGCTGAGCTAAGCCCGCACTCCCTTGTTGGCGCTGTTATTGATGCACAGTGTTATAAAGTGGCCAGTGAGTAAGGCAGAAGAAGCAAAGCTGGACCTTTGTTGGGATGGCTGCAATGCACTAGGCATGTCGTATGCATGTTCTTTTGCTGGACTTGGCTTGACTAGTCTGTGAAGTCTTTCCTCATTGGATCTTCATACCAAATCCCTGTTGCAACGATGCTGTTGTCGGGCCCAACGTCCAGCTGCATGCTTTGCAGGTTTTTTTTCTGGCTGAATGGAATCTGTGGTCCAGTGTGCAGTGCAAGACGGGGCCAACAGGTTTGACGACGGACGTATGGTGGTTGCGGTTTACAACTTTCAGAGTTGTCAGAGCATCTCACTAACAGCCGCAGTGGGCAGCTCTGCTTGCGGCGCACTGCTGTCAGAGCGCAGCTGCACAGATATGCCTAAACTGCTGGCAAAAAAAAGGTTGAAAAAGGACTTATCTGGCACAGCATGGTGGCAGCATGAGGCGGTGGTGCTTCAATGTCCAGCCGCGGAACTTCTGGCCCTCGCATGCGGCCTCAACGGTCGGATGCTACTGCAATACCGCTCTGTCATGAAGTAGCCACTTGGGAGCCTCGTGCTGCAGGAAAGACTCACCGGCTGCCGATCGTTCCGGTTTGCAATGCTGCGTTGCAGGCTCGCTTTTCGCAGGATCGAGGGGCACGAGCTCTCAATTGCCGGCCAACCGCCGCCGTCGGTGCTCCGCACGCACGTCACCTCGGAGTCACTGCTAACGTTACAAGTTATTTTAGATTTCCATATTCTCCGCCTTTCCCGGTAGACCTTTGGCCAGACGCGCGGCAAGCTTGATAACATGCTAGTACGGAGTGTGAGTGCTGACTCCCCCGGGCGACGCGGGCCGAGTGTGATTAGCGATACCAAACCTACCCCAGCAGAAGCTCACCATTTTCATCCAGGACCCTGCAATCTTCTGCCCCGTCCTCGCGCGTGACCGGACAACAAACTTCAAGTATCCGGGATCCCTGCGACTTAGTTGTGATCTGCTCATGCTGTAGCAAAGGTGGCATGCTTCGCTGGTAGCACATTGTCGTGACGCTGTTCGACATCCTATCCGGCACTCCGTGACCACACTCAAGGCGCAAAGACACCCAATAACTAGGAAGACGGGCTAGATCAACGGAACGGCTATCGTACTAAAACCCTCGGACTGAACAGCAGTATGGGAATGTTGATCACAACTGCACCACGGGTCTGGCAAGCAATTTGCTGCTGCTTGCTGCTAAGCGGTGTTTTAATTTTAGTGACTGCACGTAAGTTGCTACGCTGCAGGCACCACTATCTTGGTAGCACACCGCGTGATGATGTCCTGACTTGCAAAAATCGATTCAGCATTGTGTTCGATACAGCTTTAGTCCATTGCTGCGATGCCTGCACCAGGACTCCTGGCACTGCCCTCAAACCCTGGACCGCACGTCAAATGCAAATCAACATTGCAGGCACCTGCAGTCTCAAGGTTTTCCAAACAAGCACAGCATGCATGCCGCGGTTGCTGCTGCATTCTCGCCTATATGCACCCTACTGTGTAAACTCCAGACTGGGCGCTGGTTTGCAACTTTTCAAAGACCCCTAACCTAGTTCACAACTCATGTACGTGCAGAAACAACTGCCTTCTCTCGTGCGGACGTGACAGGCGCCGACATTGACTGTGGCCAGGGATCAGCCAAATGCCGGATCTGCGGTGACTTCAACTCCATCGAGTCAAGCTGCAGGTCAGTTCCAATGATGAATACTGTGCATGCTGCTGCATCTCTCTAGCACGTCTTGACTATACTCTTATATCAAGGTTACTGTACCAAGCATGGTAGGCTTACAACAGGTGCTTGCTGCGCTGCAATTTGCTTGCAGGGCCAATCCCGCATGTGTGGCGTTTACATTTGACAACAGCTGCGGGTTCTTAAAGAGTGCAACAGATCCAAGAACATACAGGTGTGCCACTCTGCGGTGCTGCACCACAGCGCCATCATGGCTGTATGTCACACAGTATGACTGCCTCCTGCTGATGTTCTGAGCCTTGTGTTGGGTGTTGGTGACTGACGGCGCAAACACCGCTTGTTAGTGACTTGCACCTGGGGCGGATGCAAACAGGATCACAGCTGTGACCCAGCTGAAGCTTCTGTCAATCCTTGGTACACCACTGCGGCAGTGCTGTTCTGCATATATCTCTATGCGGCATTGCATGAAGGCTGCACAACTCTTAGCAAACAAAAGCAACTCAGCAATCACACAGGCTGCCGACCCCAAACCAGCTGCTTCAGCGGCAACATCCGTTGCAGCAGAAGCAAACCAGCTGCACTGCCCAGGAACAACCTGCCGGCTCGATGTGTACTGCAGCTGGTGCACCTCCCCTGTTGGTCTTGCTTCAAGCAAGCAGCTGAGCTGTATTTGCATTCTCAGAACAGCCCCTGTACCTTTGGCACTGCAGGGAAGGCTACACAACTTTTGTACTAGTGGGGGAAGGTAGCGCCGAAGCAGCACCCGCCCCCGCTGCAACCCCCAAACCCGCTGCCTCACCCCCAGCATCCCCCGCTGCATCAAGCCCAGCAAACCCCACGGCCGGCCCACGTGGTGCACCAGCCGGACTGGATACAGCTGACAGATAGTTGCAGATAGTTGTAGTGTGACAGGCGTGTTAAATGCATGTTCTTTTGCTGCACTTGGCATGTTCAGTCACGCTTGGCTGCAAGTTCATTGTTCAAGTATACCTAGGGCTGTGGTTCAGGGTTAACCCTGAATGTTCAATGCTTGTAGAGTGCGTCGTCCATTGAGTCTTCAAAGGTGACCAACTGGAGAGCTTAAGTTGATGCGAACCCTGTTGCAACCAATCCATGACGACGCCCTTGTCAGACCCAACATCAGTAGCATGCTTTGCAGGGGTTCTTATCTGGCTGCCGTTGACTGTATGGAAGTCTCCGCTCCAGTTTACGATTGTGAGAATCGGAGCCGACAGGCTTGACTGACGAAGGACGTGTGGTGGTTGTAGTTTACAACTTATAAGCATTGCACCAACAGCCGCAATGGGCAGACCCGTCTGCTTGCGGCGCACTGCTGTCAGAGCACAGCTGCACAGATATGCCTAAACTGCTGGCAAAGAAGGTTGAAATAGGACTCACCGGGCACAGCATGGTGGCAGCATCAGGCGGTGGTGCTTCAACGTCCAGCCGCGGAACCTCTGGCCCTCGCATGCGGCCTCAACGGTCGGATGGTACTGCAATACCGCTCTGTCACAAAGTAGCCTCGTGGGTGCCTCGTGCTGCAAGAAAGACTCACCGGCTATCAGTCGTTTCTGTTTGCAATGCTGCATTGTGGTTGCAGGCTCGCTGTTGGATCGAGGGGCACGAGCTCTCAACCGCCGGCCAACCGCCGCCGTCGGTGCTCCGCACGCACGTCACCTCGGAGTCACTGCTAACGTTACAAGTTATCCTAGATTTCCATAATCTTTGCATTCCCTGGTAGACCTTTGGCCAGACGCGTGGCAAGCTTGGTAACATGCTAGTACGGAGTGTGAGCGCTTACTCCCTCGGGCGACGCGTGCCGTGTATGATTAGCGATACCAAACCTACCCCAGCGGAAGCTCACCGTCTCTATCCAGGACCCTGCGATCTTCCGCTCTGTCCTCGGGCGTGACCGGACAACAAACCTACAGTGTTTCGCGTCCCTGCAACTTTGGTTGTGATCTGGTCTTGCTGTAGCAGAAGTAGCATGCTTCGCTGGTAGCCGATTGAATTGGTGAGGCTGTTCGACATCCTATCCGGCACTCCGTGACCACATCCAAGGCGCACCGACACCATCCACCAAGGACACGGTCTAGAGTAGCGGAACTACTGTCGCGGCTCGAAACCTCGGACTGAACAGCTGTATGGGAACCATGATAAGAACTGCACAACGGGTCTGGCAAGCAGTTTGCTGCTGCTTGCTGCTGAGCAGTGCTCTACTTTCAGTGACAGCACGTAAGTATCCATGCAGCAGCGACCACAACATGGTAGCACACCGCATGATGTTTGGAATTGAAGAACTGATGCAGCCATGTGTCTAACACAGCTTGGGGCGTACCTATGATGCCTGCAGCAGGACTCCTGGCACTGCCGCCAAACCCAGGCTGGACGGCACAAACGTAATCGATTGCAAACTAACAACGCACTGCACGCACTTGCAGCCTCAAGATTCTCCCATCAAGCATGCTAAGCATGCACAGCAACTGCTCCTTTCCACTCCAACAGGCAGCCCAGTGTGTAAACTCCAGACTGTGTGCTGTTTGGCAACTTTCTAACACCTCTAACCTACTTCACAATCTGAATGGCTGCAGAAACAACTGCCTTCTCTCGAGCGGACGTCACAGGCGCAGATATTGATTGTGGCCAGGGATCAGCCAAGTGCCGGATCTGTGGAGACATCAACTCCATTGAGTCAAGCTGCAGGTCAGTTCTTGGGCCTATGATGATTGGGCCAATGATGAAACCTTTGACAAATCCTGTGCATGCTGCTGCATTGCTTGCAGCACGGCTTGAGCTTGTTCTAAGCAGGATACTGTTCTAAGCAATGCAGGCTAACACAGGTGCAGTCTGCGCTGCAATTTGTTTGCAGGGCCAATCCCTCATGTGTGGCGTTTACGTTTGACAACAGCTGCGGATTCTTGAAGAGCGCAACAGATCCAAGAACATACAGGTGCGTCACCATGCAGTACTGCACCACAGCGCCATCATGGCTGTATGTCATCTAGCATAGCTGCCTCCTGCCAAGGTTTTGAGCCCCTGTATTAGGGACCCACACACTAAGAGTGCAGTAGTCACTAGACAGTGGCCAGAACCTGAGGCGGATGCAAACAGGGTCGAAGCTGTCGCCAAGCTGAAGCTACTATCAAGCTTTGGTACTGCTCAGCAGCATGCAAAGTTTGCATACATCTCTCTGGGGCATTGCAGGAAGGCTGCACAACCATCATCTTAGCAAGTGTGATAGCAAGCAAAGGCAACTCAGAAAGCACCGCAGCTGCCGACCCCAAACCAGCTGCTCCAAAAGCAGTATCAGTTTCAGCAGAAGCAAACCAGGTACACACACCGCCCAGGAACAACCTGCTGACTCGAGGTGTACTGCAGCTGGTGCACATCCCATGTTGGGATTGCTTGAGCTGTAATCGCATTCTGACCACAGTGCCTGTATCTTTGGTACTGCAGGGAGGGCTACACAACTTTTGTACTAGCGGGTAAAGGCAGCACTGAAGCAGCACCCGCCCCTGCCGCCAGCCCCAAACCCGCTGCCACACCCCCAGCATCCCCCGCTGCCTCAACCCCAGCAAACCCCGCTGCCGGCACCCCAGCCGGGCTTGAGGCCGGTACCGTCCAAGTCGCTGCTGAGCAACCGTCAACCACCCCTACACCCGCATCAGCAGCTGCAAACCCAACTCCTGCCCCCGCCCCCGCCCCTGCCCCAGCGGCATCACCTGCTGCCGCTTCGCCTGCTGCTAACGGTGGTGGTTGTGTGCTTAATGCTTGGGATCAATGTGGCGGCCAGGGGAATGACTGTGTGTTGCCGGGGAGGACGTGTGTGGATGGGCCTTTCCCGGGATGTACTTGTCCATCTGATAACCCTTGTCAAGAGAAGGTAAACACCATATATGATAGGGTGATTTTGTTCCGATCATGCATTTGACTGTTTGTTCACTCCTGTGTACGTCTGCACACTAGCCAGAGAAGCATTATGCTTCAGTGCTGGTTGATACCTGCATTGCAAGCTCTCAATTCACAACTTGTGGCTTCACTGTGACTTCCCAAGAATCTTTCTGCACCATCATTCTGGATCAAGCACAGGTCTTGTGTAAATGGAGTCAACATCATGTGTTTGTTGTACTGACTGAGGCTATATACGACAGCTCGCAGACGGTATGAACTTGACAATCATGTGCAGCTACTGGTTGCTGAACAGACCAAGGCTCGGCTGTAGAGACCAAACCTGAACTGACTTACACAACCTGGGCAGAGACCACCTCATTGCCCATTGTGATGGCTTGTGTGTCAACTGCAGGATGCCTTCTTCTACCAGTGTGCACCACCAGGCCACTTTGGAAGGCAGTTTCAAGCTACACCTGCAGCAACGCCTGCACCCACCCCAGCAGCACCTGCTGCCAACCAAGCCACTCCTCCAGCCCAGCAGCAGACGATCCAGGTCTCAGCACCTGCCCCAGCACCGGCACCAGCACCTGCACAGAATCAGGCAGATGATGGCACAGTGTAAGCAGTTTGGGCTCAAAACTGTCAGATTTTACGCCTGATGTTGGGCCTGACCTTTGTTAGAGCGAGTAGCTTTTCAAGGTCGAACCTGTCAGCATGGGATTTCCTTCGCTTGCAAAAGACAACAAACAGCCAGGCCCAAAACAGCCATATCGTTTGCTCCTGTTCCTGGCATACCCTCAGGTCCATGTGCTCAGCACATTAGCCTGACAGTATTGTAATGTAAACTGATTGTCTGCAGGGTTCAGGGAGGTGGTTTTGGCCCGTCACCCGGAGTTGGTTGGTTTCTGGGGCAGGGTGGCTGGTTTCGAGGGCATAGGAAGCGGGCTTACTAAGCCCAGTTGCTTTGACACACAGCTGCACCTGGTCAACCAGTGGTATATGCAGCAGTAGCATGGTCACCATGGCCTAGTGGGCAATGCTCAAGCCTAGGGCTGGTAACTCAGTGCACGCCCCCCTGAACCAACGTCTTTGTGCTGCTGCTGCTGCGCTATGATGTGCAGGCAGCAGCAGCAACAGCAACAGCAGCAGCAGCAGCAAGGTTGGGTCCCGGGTACAGGATTGGGGTGGCTCTGGCCCGGCGGAAGGAAGCTGATGAAGATTTAGAGGCATATCATTTGCGAAACTCTGCCAACCCTACAGAGTCTGCAGAATGTACAGTCTACAGTGCTAGGACGGACCAGAAGCTATAACGACGTTGGGGTAATGTCGGAAGCCAGTAACTATGGAGGCCGGATGTGTCTGATGGTGGCAGTAGTGGTCACAGAAACAATGATACTGGCCATTGTCAATGTGTCCATTGGTGTTGACGTCATAGAACCGGCTACTGCAACTGTGGGAGCAGTACTAGCAGCAATGTGAGACCCAATGTATTCAGCCGTGACGTATCACTCCAATAAGGTTACAGTTCAGACTCTGAATCGGATCAGCAGCAACGGGTCACCTTTCAATTTGGGCTAGCAGTGGCATGTTCTGGTTGTGACTAGCTGCTGACGCATGCAGGACCTGAGTCTGTCAAGTGGGAGTTTGTTTAGAACAGTGTAGGCTGAAAGCGGGCCAGCTTTAATAGGCGTACAGTCAGGTGCTTGGGGCCGGAACAGGGAAGTTTATGGGTTGGTAGATGTGGTCTGGTCGCTGATCTGAACTCATCATGAGCAGCGGCAGCAAACTGTGTGAGCTTTGAATGTCATCTTATTCCAGGACTCGTTGAGGGGTGTTGGGCAGTTGCTGTTGTCATTCCCCTCCTGTGTTGGTAGAAGAGCACAGTTTCCAGCTGTACTACAGTGTAGCTTACCATGACAGAGTGTTGCAACAGTCCCAACTTGGAGCAACCACTTGGGCTGGTTTCCTGAAATTTCCAAAGCTGTGCCACAAGTGCTAGTGCTGGTATTTGGTGGTGTTATTGACCACAGATCAAGTGCAATGTAGACAATCTTATGGACATTCAAGGCAAGTTGCCTGCACAACTGCGAGTTTTACGGTGGACAGTGCTTTGCATGATGGCATGAGTCATGAGTCATGTGTCATCATGCATCTAGTATATACGCCATTAATGGTGCATCATTGGCTAAGCCACCTGGTGGCATAAAGCTTACAGTACAGTCACTTGCAGACTCTGCAAGTGACCCTGCACAGTGTGCTTCATATCTAGCTGTTTGCACATCTGTGAGCATGCATGCCATATAAAAGTAACGGAGCCAATGCAACAAGATAGATATATAGTGTTGGACATATGCTCTGACAAGTGAGCTCTGCTGACAACCCAGGCTTGCTTGTTGTTATGAAATGCGAAGGCATATCCATACTCCGGCTGTTGTGTACTGCTTGGTGTCCGCCGGACAGTTGAACTGTAGTTGCCAGTGACTGCCTGACTTCCAAGCTTCCGCATTGGCC
>NSMO01011718.1:3147-18420 GCA_002588565.1 Coelastrella sp. UTEX B 3026 | reverse complement strand
ATGCCATTGGACGAAAACACTACGGCAACTGTTGAGGGCACCATTGATTTGAACTCGATGCTGCCTGCTGACAGAAGTTATTGGACTTATCAGGGCTCACTGACGACGCCGTAAGTCTGCTTGTGGTTGAAGACTCTTGCTGCATTCTTGTGCTTGTGAGCGGCAAAAAGCCTTCATATGCAAGGTTCTACAGATGCTGATGGCTGTTATGAGTGTGAGGAGCCGTTTTGCCTAGCATGCTGCTTAAGCAGCTTGCACATCACAAGGTCACTGTCAGCTCATGCTGCCTGCTGACAGAAGGTACTGGACTTATCAGGGCTCACTAACAACACCCTAAGTCTGCTTTTAGTCGATTGTACTAGCTAGATTTCAGGTGCTTGTGACGACTGATACAATGTACTGTCATAACGGTCGACGTAGTTACGCGGTTCAGCTGTACTTTGGATCAAGATTACAAGACAAAGGCTCATGAGGTCGATGTGGGTTGGTAGCACATTGAGTGATTGAAATAGACAGATCAAAAAATCCCACTAATTGCTGCAAGTTTCAAACCCAATATCTCATTTCAAACCCAAACTTCAAGTCAGCGAATGCTGCTACTGCTAACATCTGTGGTGTTTGCCCTGCAGCCCTTGCACAGAGGGGATCTTGTGGCATGTGCTGAGGACTCCGATGAAGGTCAGCCAGAGCCTGCTGACAAAGTAAGTGGCCTCTCTAATTTGCCAGCCTTGCACAGTCAACATGACACTGCAGCTCTTGCCAGCGCAGTGACTTGTTGCATGGCTCAGTCACCTTATAATTTGGCGATTGCCACCATTGCTGCCGGATTGCAGCAGCACTTGATCGTCACTTCCTGATAGCAACTGAGCCTGGGAACATGGTCTTGTACACCATAGAGTGCCCACATGCTTGGACAGTCTGGCAACTCTTTGCAGCAATCAGTGTGCCCAGCCACTTCTGGTGTACTACACCATAGTATGCTGTATATCATGTATGCCCACGTACAACCCTGCACTTGGCAACATATATAGCAACCTGTTCTGGCGGCAAGCATTCACCTGTCATCTTGAGTCATCTTCATACTGTAGCCAAATGGATGAATATACAGCTGACAGTGTTGCTATCTAATCACAATGCCAGCTTGTGTGATTGAATAAGATGCAATTCCCATTGGACGGACCTCCTTTGTCCCAGCAAAGACTGTCTATAAATGTAACCCTCGACCCCTCGCACATGCATTTGTACCTTACTGACACTCGGCACCAGCAAGGATATGTGAATGCGTCCTGTATCACAGGTATGAGGAGGCAGTTGGTGACTATCTGTGCCCTGACACCAAAGACAAGCCTGCACCATCTAATACATCTATCATAGCTGAAGGCGGCATATACAGACCTTTTACGGCCCCTCCCGCAGACAAGGGTGAGTTGGACTAAACAAGAAGATTAGACTGTGCAGATTAGATTGTACTAGAAGATCCCATGCACTGCAGTTGCTTGACTGCAAGTTGCTACCCTGCACATCTGAGGTCCTACATTACCCCTAAGTTTGACCTTGCTTTGAATGCAAGTTTGCTCGTATCAGCTGAAAGGGTCATACGTGCCAAGTGTCTATCAAGGCGTGATGATGATGCAAGTGATCTGCATTTTCAGCGCAGAGGCTGGGTACTTGACCGCTCAGGCCTGGATAATGCAACTTGCAGGCCTGCATCTGACGACCTTTCTGGATAAGGGTCATTGCTGTCCGTGCTGAACACTTTGCTGCTGTTGCTGTTGCAGATGGCTGTGTCAAACTGGCCAATGGTCACAACTTCAGAGATGTGCAGCCACTGAATGGTCGGACCGTCCTCGTTGCCACCAAGTGACTGCCAGTGGGAGGCTTGCACAGTCCCGCTTGCACAGCCCCGCTTGCACAGTCCCCCGATTTGGAATGGAGCAAACTGGGGAGGGAACAAACTGGGGAAAGGTGAAGATGCCTCGAGCACTGAAACAGCTGACATGCACTACATGATTAGAACGGTGGAGCCCGACAACCGGTTTTTGGGATTCAGATAACACTCTGAGATGTGTTGTACAGAGCAGAGATACTACAAATGTGTGTGAGTGGCCCGTTTGGTAGTAATCTTATTGGTGCCCATGGGGAGTTCAAATGCTGCTGTTTACCAATGATTTGATAATCCAAACAATGCCTACAGTACAATGCACTCCATGCGGGGCGGTCTTGATACTGATTGTAGTTGGTTTACTGTACTACAGTGAGTGCTATAAGCCTACTGGCAGTGACATTATGACACTCGGTAATACATGCACGAGCACAGTTTGCTGTTCAGGTCACAGGCCACGCCGTTCCCTTGTTTTTTTGTTTTATATAATGCACGCATAGCACACAGTGTGGTCAGGGGCATACTTCTTGCTTGCCATGCGCACTCCATAGAACCCCTTCTGCGTGCACACTTGTGTGAGCTGCATCACGGTTGGGTTGTGCATACTTCCACAATCCTTCCTAAGACGTCTTCAACATGTTTCATACCTGTAACTGCCCTTGATGTTGCTGATTGTAAACGGTAATATGTGTTAACTTTGGCTGCCAGCGTGATGCCGGCTTTGCAGGTATCGTCCCTGATAATGATGCTGTATTGGGGTTTTTTTGAGTGTTGTGTGTATACCGCTACCCATAAGAGCATCAGGATAGTGATACTATATTTGCGTACTTCTTTTGCATGTTGTTGTGTTGGCACCTGGTAGCTCTGCCGCTATCAACTTCGCTGCCCTTTGTTGCACTTGGCCCAGGATTTGGCCTGCAGTGCAGGTGGGTTTGTTGTCCATACTGTAACGGAGAGTTGGATGAATGGGCCGTGGCCGTGCTGGTGTTGATGCGTCGTAATGCTGTTCTGGGTGTGCATGTTACAGTGTGTTTTGTAGTTGCAGGTTGAGAGGCTGCATAGCTGAAGTTGAGACGCCCTGCTGTGGGTGTTGCAGGGCGTATCTCTTGTTGTTGTATTGAATCATCAAGATGTGATGCGTAAGCATTCTCTTGTTGTTGATGAAGCAGTTTGCTAGCGTACTATCGCATCTGTCCTTGATGCACACGTGCATCTTCAGGCAGCGTGAGAGATCTCTCATTCTACTTTGATTGCGTTTGAGTTAAGCTAAGCACGCACTCCCTTGTTGGCGCTGTTATTGATGCACAGTGTTGTAAAGTGGCCAGTGAGTAAGGCAGAAGAAGCAAAGCTGGACCTTTGTTGGGATAGCTGCAATGACTAGGCATGTCGTATGCATGTTCTTTTGCTGGACTTGGCTTGACTAGTCATGCGTGGCTGCAATGTACATTTCGAATGTAGTTGGGGCTATCTTGCTGGGTCTTGGGCGTGTGAAGTCTTTCCTCATTGGATCTTCATACCAAATCCCTGTTGCAATGATGCCGTTGTCTGGCCCAACGTCAAGCAGCATGCTTTGCAGGGGGTATTTTCTGGCTGAATGAACATCTGTGGTCCAGTGTGCAGTGCAAGACGGGGCCAACAGGTTTGACGAAGGACGTATGGTGGTTGTGGTTTACAACTTTCAAAGTTATCAGAGCATCTCACTAACAGCCGCAGTGGGCAACTCTGCTTGCGGCGCACTGCTGTCAGAGCGCAGCTGCACAGGTATGCCTACACTGCTGGCAAAGAAGGTTGAAATAGGACTAAAGGGGCACAGCATGGTGGCAGCATCAGGCGGTGGTGCTTCAGTGTCCAGCCGCGGAACCTCTGGCCCTCGCATGCGGCCTCAACGGTCGGATGATACTGCAATACCGCACTGTCACAAAGTAGCCATGTGGGTGCCTCGTGCTGCAAGAATTTCTCATCGGCTACCAATCGTTTCTGTTTGCAATGCTGCATTGTGGTTGCAAGCTCGCTTTTCGCAGGATCGAGGGGCACGAGCTCTGAACCGCCGGCCAACCGCCGCCGTCGGTGCTCCGCACGCACGTCACCTCGGAGTCATTGCTAACGTTACAAGTTATCTTAGATTTCCATAATCTTCGCATTCCCCGGCAGACATTTGGCCAGACGCGCTGCAATCTTGGTAACATGCTAGTACGGAGTGTGAGCGCTGGACCCCCGGGCGACGCGTGCCGAGTGTGATTAGCGATACCAAACTTACCCCAGCGGAAGCCCACCATTCTCCATCTAGGCCCCTGCGATCTTGTGCTCCGTCCTCGCGCGTGACCGGACAACAAACCTACAGTGTTCGACGTCCCTGTGATCTGCTCATGCTGTAGCAGAGGTGGCATGCTTCGCTGGTAGGAGATTAAAGTGGTGACGCTGTTCGACATTCTATCCGGCACTCCCTGACCACACTCAAGGCGCAAAGACACCCAATAACTAGGAAGACGGGCTAGATCAACGGAACGGCTATCGTACTGAAATCCTCGGACTGAACAGCAGTATGGGAATGTTGATCACAACTGCACCACGGGTCTGGCAAGCAGTTTGCTGCTGCTTGCTGCTAAGCGGTGTCTTAATTTTAGTGACTGCACGTAAGTTGCTACGCTGCAGGCACCACTATCGGGTAGCACACCGCGTGATGATGTCCTGACTCCTAAGACCCCTAACCTAGTTCACAGCTCATGTACGTGCAGAGACAACTGCCTTCTCTCGTGTGGACGTGACAGGCGCAGACATCGACTGTGGCCAGGGATCAGCCAAATGCCGGATCTGCGGTGATTTCAACTCCATCGAGTCAAGTTGCAGGTCAGTTCCAATGATGAATACTGTGCATGCTGCTGCATCTCTCTAGCACGGCTTGACTATACTCTTCTATCAAGGTTACTGTACCAAGCATGGCAGGCTTACGCAGGTGCTTGCTGTGCTGCAATTTGCTTGCAGGGCCAATCCCGCATGTGTGGCGTTTACATTTGACAACAGCTGTGGGTTCTTGAAGAGTGCAACAGATCCAAGAACATACAGGTGCGCCACTCTGCGGTACTGCACCGCAGCGCCATGATAGCCGTGTGTCACACAGCATGACTGCCTCTGCTGATGTTCTGAGCCTTGTGTTGGGGACTACTGACGGCGCAAACGCCGGTTGTTAGTGACCTGCACCTGGGGCGGATGCAACCAGGATCAAAGCTGTGACCCAGCACTGAAGCTTCTGTCAATCCTTGGTATATACCACTGCGCAGTGCTGTTTTGCATATATAGGGTTTCCTCTGGTCTCATCCTTTGTTGGTTGCAATCGGTTTCCTATTGGGTGTGGAGAGTACCATTCTAGATGGTGAGGTATCCAATGTAACTTCTCTTTCTCTATATCTCTATGCGGCATTGCTAGATGGCTGCACAACTCTTGGCAAAGAAAGGCAACTCAGCAATCACACAAGCTGCCGACCCCAAACCAGCTGCTTCAGCGGCAACATCCGTTGCAGCAGAAGCAAACCAGTTGCACTGCACAGGAACAACCTGCTGGCTCGAGGTGTAATGCAGCTGGTGCACATCCCCTTTTGGTCTTGCTTGAGCTGTATTCGCATTCTCAGAACAGCCCCTGTACCTTTGGCACTGCAGGGAAGGCTACACAACCTTTGTACTAGTGGGGAACGGCAGCGCCGAAGCAGCACCCGCCCCCGCTGCAACCCCCAAACCCGCTGCCTCACCCCCAGCATCCCCCGCTGCCTCAAGCCCAGCAAGCCCCGCTGTCGGGCCACGTGGTGCACCAGCCGGACTGGATACAGCTGACAGATAGCTGCAGATAGTTGCAGTGTGACAGGCGTGTTAAATGCATGTTCTTTTGCTGCACTTGGCATGTTCAGTCATATGCTTGGCTGCAAGTTCATTGTTCAAGTATACCTAGGGCTGTATTTCGGGGTTCAGGGCTTGTAGAGTGCGTCGTCCATTGAGTCTTCAAAGGTGACCAACTGGAAGGCTCAAGTTGAGGCGATTCCCTGTTGCAACCAATCCATGAGGACGCCCTTGTCAGACCCAACATCAAGTAGCATGCTTTGCAGGGGTTCTTATCTGGCTGCCGTTGACTGTATGGAAGTCTGCCGCAGACACTCTGTAAACTGGAGGCTCCAGTTTACAGAGTGATAATCGGAGCCGACAGGCTTGACTGACGAAGGACATGTCGTGGTTGTAGTTGTACAACTTGTAAAGCATTGCACTAACAGCCGCAGTGGGCAGCTCTGCTTTGCGGCGCACTGCTGTCAGAGCGCAGCTGCACAGATATGCCTACACTGCTGGCAAAGAAGGTTGAAATAGGACTCACCGGTCACAGCATGGTGGCAGCATCAGGCGGTGCACCCACGTGGTGCTTCAATTGAATGAAATTGCAATGTCCAGCCGCGGAACCTCTGGCCCTCGCATGCGGCCTCAACGGTGGGATGGTACTGCAATACCGCTCTGTTACAAAGTAGCCTCGTGGGTACCTCGTGCTGCAGGAAAAGATTCACCGGCTACCAATCGTTCATGTTTGCAATGCTGCCTTGTGGTTGCAGGCTCGCTATTGGATCGAGGGGCACGAGCTCTGAACCGCCGGCCAACCGCCGCCGTCGGTGCTCCGCACGCACGTCACCTCGGAGTCACTGCTAACGTTACAAGTTATCCTAGATTCCCATATTCTCCGCATTCCCTGGTAGACCTCTGGCCAGACGCGCGGCAATCCTGGTAACACACTAGTACGGAGTGTGAGTGAGCGCTGAACCCCCGGGCGACGCGTGCCGAGTGTGATTAGCGATACCAAACCTACCCCAGCGGAAGCTCACCATCTTTATCCAGGACCCTGCGATCTTCTGCTCCATCCTCGCGCGTGACCGAACAACAAACCTACAGTGTTTCGCGGCCCTGCGACTTCGGTTGTGATCTGGTCATGCTGTAGCAGAGGTGGCATGCTTCGCGGGTAGCAGATCAAAGCGATAACGCTGGTCGACATCGTATTCTGCACTCCGTGACCACACTCAAGGCGCAAAGACACCATCCACCAAGGACACGGTCTAGAGCAGCGGAACTAATGTCGCACCTCAAGACCTCGGACTGAACAGCAGTATGGGAACTATGAGCAGGACTGCACAACGGGTCTGGCAAGCACTTTGCTGCTGCTTGCTGCTGAGCAGTGCTCTACTTTCAGTGAATGCACGTAAGAATCCATGCAGCAGGGACCACAATATGGTAGCACATCGCTTGATGTTGTTGTGATCCCAATAACTGATTCAGCCATGTGTCTAACACAGCTTGAGGCATATCTATGATGCCTGCACCAGGACTCCTGGCACTGCCGCCAAACCCTGGACCCCACAAACGTATCTGAACGCCATTCCAATCAACACTGCACTGCAGCCACTTGCAGCCGCAAGGTCCTCCCTTTGAGCATAGCATGCACGCTCAGCTACTGCTGCATTTTTGCAACAAGCAGCCCAGTGTGTAAACCTGAGACTGGGTGCTGGTGGCAACTTACTGAGACCCCTAACCTAGTTCACAAATCATGTACCTGCAGAAACAACTGCCTTCTCTCGGGCGGATGTGACAGGCGCCGATATTGATTGTGGACAGGGATCAGCAAAGTGCCGAATCTGCGGCGACATCAACTCCATTGAGTCAAGTTGCAGGTCAGTTGCCAATCCTCTGCTTGCTGCTCCATTGTTTGCAGCACAGCTTGATACTGTACCAAGCATCATATTGTTGTAAGCTTGATACTGTACCAAGCATGATACTGTTCTAAGCATGATAGTGTGCCAAGCATGATACTGTCCTAAGCATGATACTGTTGTAAGCGGGATACTCCTTTACGCATGGCAGGCTCTCACAGGTGCATGCTGCGCTGTAACTTGCTTGCAGGGCCAATCCCTCGTGTGTGGCGTTTACGTTTGACAACAGCTGCGGATTCTTGAAGAGCGCAACAGATCCAAGAACATACAGGTGCGTCACTCTGCGGTACTGCACCACAGCGCCATCATGGCTGTATGTCATCTAGCATACTATGGCTGCCTCCTGCCGAGGTTTTGAGCCCCTGTATTAGGGACTACCAACAGTGCAGTAGTCATTAGACAGTGGCCAGAACCTGAGGCGGATGCAAACATGATCAAAGCTGAGGCTACTATGAAGCTACTACCAAGCTTCAGTACTGCTCAGCAGTATGCAAAGTTTGCATACATCTCTCTGCGGCATTGCAGGAACGCTGCACGACCATCATCTTAGCAAGTGTAATAGCCATCAAAGGCAACTCAGAAAGCACCGCAGCTGCCGACCCCAAACCAGCGGCTCCAAAAGCAGTATTTGTTGCAGCAGAAGCAAACCAGTTGCACACAGTACCGCCCAGGAACAATCTGCTGATTCTAGTGGTACTGCAGCTGCTGCAAATCCCATGTTGGTCTGGCTTGAGCTGTGATCGCATTCTCAGCACAGTGCCTGTTTCTTTGGCTCCGCAGGGAGGGCTACACAACGTTTGTACTAGCCGGCAAAGGCAGCACTGAAGCAGCACCTGCCCCTGCCGCCAGCCCCAAACCGGCTGCCCCGCCCCCTGCATCCCCGGCTGCCTCAACCCCAGCAAACCCCGCTGCCGCCCCACGTGCTGCACCAGCCGGACTTGAGGCCGATACTGTTCAAGTCGCTGCTGAGCAACCGTCAACTACCCCTACACCCGCACCTGCAGCTGTAAACCCAACTCCTGCCCCCGCCCCCGCCCCTGCCCCAGCAGCAACACCTGCTGCCGCTTCGCCTGCTGCTAACGGTGGTGGTTGTGTGCTAAATGCTTGGGATCAATGTGGTGGCCAGGGGAATGACTGTGTGTTGCCGGGGAGGACGTGTGTGGATGGGCCTTTCCCGGGATGTACTTGTCCATCTGATAACCCTTGTCAGAAGAAGGTAAATATGTGATACCAGTAATGTTTGTTCACCCGATTAGACATGTGACTGTTTGTTCACACCTTTGTACGTTTGTATACCAGCCAGAGAAGCATCACGCTTCAGTTTGGTACCTGCCTTCCAACTGCTCAATTCACGACTTGTGGCTTCAATGTGTTCAGTGGTGTGACTTCACAAGATACTTGAACTACCACTCTGGATCAGGCACAGAATAACGGCGTCAACATCATTTGCAACTGATGGTTGCTGTACTGACAGAGGCTCCATACTGACTGAGGTTCCGTAGCAGCTTGGTATCAACTGGAAGATCAGCATGATGTGCAGCTACTGATTGCTGCACAGACGTTGCACGACTGCATTATCTTACTTGACCTGAACATGACTTGACAAATGTGGGCAGAGACCAGCTCAATGCGCATAGTGTTGGCTTGTGTGTCAACTGCAGGATTCCTTCTTCTACCAGTGTGCACCACCAGGCCACTTTGAAAGGCAGTTCCAAGCTACACCTGCAGCAGCGCCTGCACCCACCCCAGCAGCACCTGCTGCCACCCAAGCCACACCTCCAGCCCAGCAGCAGACGATCCAGGTCTCAGCACCTGTTCCTGCACCAGCACCAGCACCTGCACAGAATCAGGCAGATGATGGCACAGTGTAAGCAGTTTGAGCTCAAAACTGTCAGAACTTTAGGCCTGATTTTGGGCCTGACCTCTATTGGAGCGAGTTGCTTTGAAGATTGACTATGTCAGTATGGGATTCCTTCATTAAGTTTAAGCTTGCAAAGACAACGAACAGCCAGGCCCTAAATAGCTGTTTTGTCTGCTCCTGTTCCTGGCAAACCCTCAGGTCCATGTGCTCAGCACATTAGCCTGACAGTGTTGTTTTTGAAATTGGTTGTCTGCAGGGTTCAGGGAGGCGGTTTTGGCCCGTCACCCGGAGTTGGTTGGTTTTTGGGGCAGGGGGGCTGGTTTCGAGGGCATAGGAAGCTGGCTCACTAAGCCCAGCTGCTTGACGCACAGATGCACCTTATCAACCACTGGTATATGCAGCAGTAGCATGGTCACCATGGCCTAGTGGGCAATTCTCAAGCCAAGGGCTGGTAACTCAGTGCACGTCCCCCTGAACCAACATATTTCTGCGGCTGTTGCTGCGCTATGATGTGCAGGCAGCAGCAGCAACAGCAACAACAGCAGCAGCAGCAGCAAGGTTGGGTCATGGGATCAGGATTGGGGTGGCTCTGGCCCGGCAGAAGGAAGTTGATGAAGTTTTAGAGCTATTTCACTGAGTAAATACAACAAGCACTGCAGAGCTGCAGGGGCAAGTTCTACAGTGTAGGCTGGATCAGGGGCTTCTGACCATATGCTATGGTGATGTTGGTGGGAATGTGGGAAGCCAGTATGTTGGAGGCCACTTGTTCCTGGCAGTGGCCGTCATGGTCTCAGCAGCAGTTAATCATCATCAAACAGCTTGTTGATGCTGAATCAAAGAACCGACAGCTGTGACTTGGGGGAAGTACCAGCAGCAGTGTAAGACCCGATTCAATCGGGTGTGACGTAACACTCAGAGAGGGTTACAGTTCAGATCAGCAGCAACAGGTCACCTTTCAGTTTGGGCTAGCAGTGGCATGTTCTGGTTGTGACTAGCTGCTGACGCATGCAGGACCTGAGTCTGTCAATTGGGAGTTGGTTTAGAACAGTGTAGGCTGAAAGCGGGCCAGCTTTGCCAAGTAGGCGTATAGTCAGGTGCTTGGGCCGGAACAGGGGAGCCTTGGGGCCGGAACAGGAAGTTATGGGTTGGTAGATGTGGTCTGGTCGCTGATTTGAACTCATCATGGGCAGCGACAGCAAACTGTGTGAGGTTTGAAGAACACCTATTCAGGACTCGTTGTGGGGTGTTGGGCTGTTGCTGTTGGCATTCCCCTCCTGTCTTGGTAGAACAGCACAGTTTCCAGCTGTGTGTAGCTTACCGTGACACAGTGTTGCAACAGTCCAACTTGGAGCAACCACATGGGCTAGTTTCCTGAATTTCAAAAGCTGTGCCACAAGTGCTAGTGCTGGTATTTGGTAGTGTTATTGAGCACAGATGAAGTGTAATGTAGACAATCTTATGGACATTCGAGGCAAGTTGCCTGCACAACTGCGAGTTGCACGGTGGACAGTGCTTTGCATGATGGCATGAGTCATGAGTCATGTGTCATCATTTCATGAGTCATGTGTCATCATGCATGTAGTATATACGGCACATATGTTGCATTATTGGCTCAGTCACCCAGTGGCATAGAGTTTACAGTACAGTCACTTGCAGCTTGTGCTTCATATCTACATCTTTGCATATCTGTGAGCCTCACAGATGCTGAGCATGCATGCCATATCATATGGCACTGAGTGTTGGCCATATGCTCTGACAAGTGAGCTCGGCTGACAACCCAGGCTTGGTTGTTGTCATGCAATGCCTCCTGAGGCATATCCATACTCCGGCTGTTTTGTACTGCTTGGTGTCCGCCGGACAGTTGAACTGTAGTTGCCAGTGACTGCCTGACTTCCAAGCTTCCGCATTGGCCACTGATGTCACTTCAGGTATCTCAAACACAGTCTGGTGGTTGTTATGTACACAAGTGTGCTTGCCGAGTCGGGCTCCGCTGTCCCGAGTGAACTACGTAAGGCTTGCAAACGCTTATGCCGTCACAGAAGATGATCATCTCATGAGCTGTGAGCTGTGAACGTGGAATTGCTGGTGCATGCAGGTCCAGGCGAAACTTTTGGCGAATTGCAAGCATATGAATTGCAATTCAATCTGACAGTGGTTCAGACTAGGCAGTAATCATGATCACCAACACCTCAAGGGGCCAGAAATGCTCGCAGGAGCGTTTGCAGGGCAGAACTGCAGCGCCATGCCCTGGGAGAGTCGGCATAAGTTCACGAGCAGGCGTTCTGTCGGAACATTCTAACAAAACGACAATGTACGGAACGACGGGTAGATGATCTGCTGCGACATTGCACAAGATGGGCCGTACGGCCCCTCCCGCGCTGGGACAGCGGCTTGTTGGCGATACGGGTCGCACTGGCCAGATTCATAACTTTTCCAAACACTTTTGGATGACATTTAGCTAACATACTCGAGATAGTGTACGGCCTGGGTCCGTTCGTGCGCTGGCTCAGTCCGAAAGGGCGTGTCTCCTGCGGGCACACCCACCGTCACCAAAAGGCTAGCAGGATCGATAACAAAATTTAGAAAGGGGCATACATACATATGGTGTTGTAAAGATGGTTACAGCAGGCGCCAGCGGTGGTCCCATCCCACAGGGGCCCATGTGACCTTTCATGTGACTAACAGGAAGTACAGCCCACGTGGTAGCCTTAAAGCGCGTCCTCCTCCTCATAACCCATCATGTTTGCTCACTCAGAGACTGGCAAGACAACAATTCTGAGATCACTTCTACAGACAACGCAGTGCAGAGATGGCCCGGATTCTCGCCTCTTGTGTCCTCGTGGCCGCGCTGTTCGCATCAGCGCATGCTGCTGGAACCTTTGAAGTCATATCAACGACGAGTAAGTGGCTTCATTCAGGCTACAGTTCGAAGAGCCACCCTGTGTCCCGTTGTATCCTGAACAGTCGTTGCAGTGACCAATCTACTCGTGTCAACCCGATCCAAACCGAACAACTGTTTGCTGATGTGTTCTTTGCCTGCAGCTTACAAGCAACTGGAACCTGTTGCTGGCCAGTGGGATATTGCCGTAGCGGCCACCAAGACAGCAGATAAGAGCGTGTTTGAACCGCAAATATGCACAGAAGACAAGGTTTCCGCAGCTTGCAACCAGCCTCTTCTTTCAGCCGATGCCAAGGACAAACTCCAAGTGACAGCTACACTCAGGGATGGTGCTACGCAGCTGAAGACACTTGACAACCTCCCCGCAAAAAGAGTTGTTATCAAGGCGTGCTACACAAAGCCTAGCACTGCTGACAGACCCTGGAGGAAGGCAAACGATGTAATTGACGTGAGTAGCTGGCCAAGTCAGCAGAGCTGCACCTCCCAGTTGATGATACCTTACTTCTGGCAGCGTCCTGCGACGTCCCTGTACAACAATACACGGCTGAGTAAACATTACAAGAGTAAATGCTTGCCAGCACGTCACCCTCGCTGCCATTTTCTGCAGCCAAGCAGTTGCCTCTAAATGCCTGCACACCAGCACCCTCTAGCACCCCAGGTTGATTTCATAAGCATTCCACTCAGTACAGGCAAGTCAGGGCCTTGCAATGGAACTACTACAACTTCTTGTATCCTTTCTCACAAACCTGTGCCCTGTGTCCTGCAACTTGCTGCTCTGCCACTACAGAAGGACAAGTCATGCCCCTTCATTGTCAAGTCCGGAGATCTTACATCCAACACCACAGTAATCAACGTCGAGTGGCCAATCCCCAAGAACATGACCAAGGCAGCTTGGTACGCATCAATCCTGGTACAATGCCAAAACGGCAGTGATGTGGCCTGGTGTCAAACAGACAGTACCAAGAATGCCACATACTTTGGTACCAACATCATCAACAGCACACCAACTGGTATGGTGATTGCCACAGCTGTTTGTTCAGCGATTGGGCCACTGTTCTTAGCTGCATACTTCCTGAAGGACTTCCTTTCCAAGGGCAAGCAGTAATGTGGTGCTTCGGCGTGTGTCGCTGTAGCTATAGTTGGCATCATGATTCAATGTGCTGCCCATCATGGTCTGATCAGAAACTCAGCGCTAGCTCACAAGTTGTCGTAGCAGCTGTATGGTGTTGAAGCTAACACATTTTTGAGGGCTTGGCCAGCTGTATGGTTGTGGTTGCAAGCTATACTGTTGCTGGCTGATTCGCTGACTAAGCCACAGCCAGGTCAGCTAACAGTTGTGTTTGTATCAGTTGCTGGTCGTCGGCCTAGGAGCCTGCAGTGTCTTGGTGAGTATGCATTGCAGCATACTCACCAAGACACTGCAGGCCCCTAGGCCGGTCAAGTCTGTTGCTCTGCTGGCACAAGGTACCTTGTGTCTGCCTGTGCGTTGAGGCAAGTATGCTCAAGCATGCATAGGAGTGGAGCAATGCACAGCAAATCACCTGTGTGTCACGGTGTTCAGTGTAGGTGGTTGTGAAGTGTAGGCGGTTGTGTGCGGCTGGGTAGCTGTGCGCATACGACGCATACCATCAGCACCTGCGCCAGCCCTGCTCTTCACTGCGGAATATGTACTTGCAACTGTTCTGCTGGCTTTTTAGTAGCTGTTGTGCATCAGTCAGTGTGCATGCGCTGAGTGTCCCTGCATGCTTCTGCGCAGTCGCTGCCAAATTGGCTTGCGGCAACTGCAAGATATGGTGCTGCTACTGGATACGGTGTTTGTTCTGCGGAACTCAATCATGGTGTTTGCTTATGTTGAATTTGAATGAGTGGAATGTGGTGTCTGCGGGTGACCTGTGTTTGAAGAACTTGTGTGTGTGCTGGACATGGGCAAAGGGGTGGGGGCTAAGTTGGCAGTGCGGCATTGCCAGTGCTGATGTTTAGTAGCCCATGTGCACCAGCAGTGTTGCCAATGTATGCCCACTTTCATTTGTGTTGACGGTCAGCGGATGGGATGTGCACTGGTGTACACCTCAGTCGCATTGCATGCACTGACGACCCCGCAAAGTCTGAGGCTTTTGAAGATGGGAGTCCGTATGTTCATAATTGGCCCATGGTCTATCACACGTTTGAAACAGTGGTTGATGGGATATCGTGGCCGCGCGAAGGGGGGAAGTGGGAGTTCTGAGTGACTGAAGAGTGTGTGTCTGCAGTGGATCAGTGAATGTAGGCAGGGTTAGTGACTGTACAGTGTGTACAATAGTCTTTTAGATAATGCATCATACATTGGCTCACTCATGTTATTGGCATCTTAGTGAACGTGTAACAGACCAATTCACAGTCGGAACCCGATGGTGGTAACTATGCTCAGCCACCATTCACTGAGTAGCCAACCGTTGCGGTAGCCAACCGTTGCGGCATCGTTAAGCTGCGGCAGCTTTAAGCTGAAGATGGCAAACAGAAAGTGTGGTGACTTCTCATCTGAAGTTATGAAATGACCGGGGGCACTGTTTTGAACACGGTGTATGAAAGCCACAGGCTGCTTCTGCTAGCTTATCATGCATCCAATGTCCTGCAGACAGCTACTAGCTGAATGCGGCGAGGTGAACATCAGCTGCGAGCGTAACACGACTTTATGTGTCACACTAGTGTGCTGAGTCAGTGACACGACCAACTATAATGAAACTTTAGGCTGCCGTTACCATCTGCTGCAGCAAGGAAGCTTTCAGTTCTGCACAGCAGGAAACCGATCGCAAACCTGGCGACCAGATGCCAAAGGCCCCGTCTGGGATTTACCACGGCATAGAGACCATGAGCCTGGTGTGCGGTTTGCTATCACTACAGTATTGATACTGTGCAACATTAC
>NSMO01011717.1:0-14025 GCA_002588565.1 Coelastrella sp. UTEX B 3026 | reverse complement strand
ATAACAGTACTTCATGATACTGCACGTGGTCAGAGACACTAACTTGAACCTGTCTAGAAGGGCTGTGTGAACACTACGGCCTGAAGAAGAAAACGGCCAACCACTAATCAAATATCATATTAAAGGCCACACTGGTTTGCAATGCCTTGCTTCCTCTCTCGAAGCAATAGCAAGCACAAACAACACTACACTACACAATCTGAGAGGAGAGGAGACAAGGCTGAACTTGCACGAACAGAAGCCCCTAGAAAAACAACACGCTGACAATGCCAACATGTTCAGGTTCCTATTAGGTGTGGAGGGTACCATTCTAGATGGTGAGGTATTTTCTGTAACTTCTGTCTCTCAAAAACAAAAAACAAACAAATACATGCATCTAAATCTGCAGTAGACATCGCATCCACCCCCGGCTACGCCCTTATGAAGACAGCAAAGAACAAGACAACACCACCAAGGTACAAATCCAAGGTCACAGCCTTGAGCCGCAGCCCCCAGCATCAACAAAACCCCTTGAGCTGTGTACCATCAAGCAAATCGAGTTTTACATCGACCGTCAGTTGGCCCCTCCAAGAGATTGGCATGCAACCTCCCAGCTGTGGATTGCCCCACAAGTACAGCCTCTCCAATACCTTCAAATTGGCCATGGACGCTGGAATTGTGCCTGACAACTGATTGGAAGACAACGCAAGTTCCTGCAAGTTGCGTAACTGGCTGAAACTTGCTGGTATTGTCCCCGTGAAGTTGTTACGGTGCAAATTCAACACCACAAGTGACGTCATGTTACCCAGGGATGCAGGCAGGGTACCAGTTAACTCATTACCATAAAAATGCAGCTCTTTGAGAAACTTCAACTTGCTGAAGTTTGGTGGCAGTTGGCCCCCAAAGTTGTTGTTTTGCACCGCCAATGAGTCAAGTGGGAGGTCACCAAACCATGCTGGTATGCCACCAACCAAGTTGTTTTCATATAGGTACACTAACTTCAGATTGGTTAAACCTTTCCAATCAGATGGTATAGTTCCAGAAAGCGAGTTATTGCCTAAACGAATGGCCTCTAGTTGCTTCATCCTGGCCCAGTCTTCCGGTATACGGCCTGTAATAAGTGGTTGGAAGGAGATGCCCAAATCAGTTAAGTTGGTGAGCCCCGCAAAAGCCTTATAGCCTGGTAGGGTCCCTTTGAGGCCTTGGATATTGGTGCCAGACCATATGTTGATTTGCCTAACTTTCTTAGTGCCCGGCACACATTCGATGCCAACCCAATCGCAGTACCCGCCGTCAACCCCAGCAGGCCTGTTCCAACCTGGTAATACTGTGTTATCTTTGTCCAGAGCGGCCTTTATTTGTAACAATGACTCGAGCTGTGGATCGGGGTCAACTGTGCCGATAGAACCACCAACAAGGGTAGCGTTCCGGAGGGTACCTGCAATCATAACACTAGGTCAGGTTAGAGAGATCTTCATATCGAAATGCTTCAAAAAACAGATGCATTCAGCCCTGACAACAGTTGTGCAAATGCTGGATCTGACTCAAGGTACCAATCTGATAATTGGAAATTCAACACACGCATAAAGAAAGAGCCCCATGTGTAATTCAAATGCATTAAGCTCAGAACAAAGCAGGAATAAGCAAATGACTGATTTAGAACATGACATGTATGTGTGCGTGTGTGTGTGTAACCAGACATAACACGTAGCAAAGTGACACATGCATGTCGTGCCAAGTTCAGGCGCTGTTGTCCACGAGCTGCAAAGAATGTGTTCATTCCATAGTCAACCAGACACATTAGATGACATGACATATACTATATACATAACTAACTCACCATTAGCGCTCTTATTCGTGCTCGCACAGTATCCAACTATTTTGCTATCCGACAAAACACCGTTTTGAAACTCTTGCGGCGAAAGCTTGATTTGCTCCTTTAGTGAAAGCGGCAAACAGCCCCCCAATTCCTTGTTATCATTCAGGTAAATCTCCTGCAAACTTTTGGACTCCGCAAGGCTGGCTGGGACTGTCCCTGTGAACTTGTTGCTATGGAGATTCAGATACTGCAGCTTTGGAAGCTTACCCAGCCACGCAGGTAGCGTCCCTGATAACTCATTGTCACTCACATCGATTTGTTCCAACACGGACAGCCGTTGTAAACTGTCCGGTAAGCCGCCAACTAGCTTATTCTGCCAAAGGTACAGGATCTTTAGTTGAGGAAGGGCCCCAAAGGATGCTGGTATACTGCCGCTGAGCGAATTGTTAGCTAATCTCACGGTATGCAACCGCTTAAGGCTCGACCAGTCTGGAATAGTCCCTGTTATGCCTGGTTGATCGCCGATATCAATTTCGACCAGAGATGTCAGGCCCGCAAAGGTGGTCGCTGGAGGGAGTTTCCCTTTCAGACCTTCAATGGCATTATCTTCGGTTATGATGATACTTTCTACCATCAAATCATTGCTGCGGCAAGTGATGCCTCTCCAAGCGCAGTAACCGCCATCAAGACCTGCTTCCTTAATCCAGCCTTGGAGAACGTTGTCTGCGTCGAGTGCGGCTTTGAGTTTTAGTAGCGAATGAAGTTCCAACGACATGTTAACCGGGGTGTACAAACCTTGCCCTGTTGGAGGCAGGTTCGATGTGCTTCCATTGATACCTGCAAAGAGAGAGACATGAAGGCACATGTGATGTGCAATCAAGCTGTAGTACACATGCTTGTATGTGGGTGTGCATGTTTCTGATAAAAAGCTGGTGAGCTGCATGAGCAACACCTGAAAGCATAATGATTGTGACGAATAAGGCTCAGCATGACAATCTTGATAGACAACATTGGCCAATGGCATATGCAAATACTGCCGCTGCAAATACTGTCGCTGCATAATGCTTGGTGACAAGGGCATGTAAGATATACAGATTTGAAGCAGGAGATAAACAAGCCAACAAACCATCACCAATCACAACAGTGTGCTGAAATTATGTGATATAGCATTTGCACATTGAATACTTACAATATCCTGTGATTTGTGTGCCGTCCAGTACGTGGAATTTGAAATCGCCTCCCTTGTGCACAAGCTGCTTCTGAAGATTGGCAGGTATGCACCCAAACAACTGCTTGTTATTCCACAACCACAACGTGTTGAGATTTGGCAGTTCTCCCAATGATGCTGGAACCAGCCCCGTAAACCGGTTTTCTGCTAACCGCAGGAATTGCAAGTTTGTTAGTTTGCCTAACCACCCTGGAATTGGACCGCTGAACCTGTTATTTGACAAATCGAGATCCTTAAGGCTTGTGAAGTTCTGCAGTCCACTCGGCAGAGTCCCGGACAACTTGTTATTAGCTAGCCACACCTCAGTCAAATTTGGAAGCTTCGCCAGCGACGCCGGTATTGCACCCGTGAGTGAGTTATTCCTTAAATCAATCCTCTGCAGCCCCACCAGGCTTGACCAATCTGGGATGGTCCCAGTTATGCCCGATTGGTCGCTGATACCCAGTTCAGACAGTGTGTCTAAGCCCTTGAAAGCTGAGGCCGGTGGCAGGGTTCCCTGCAGCCCCTCTATGCCCTCCCCAACCCAAACAATGATCCATTTTACGTTATTTTCAGGTGCAGGTGTACATTCAACACCCCGCCACTCGCAGTACCCCTTGTATGCCCCAGATGCTTTTGACCATTGCTGCAGCACGCCGGTCTTGTCAATGTGGGATTTGACTCGCAGTAGGGCTTCTAACTGTAGGTCAGGCTGTGTGGGATCGGCCGGAGGCAGGATTGAATCTGCAGCAGTATGCAGACAAAATCTGTGTTTATGATGCAAGGGTGTGTGTGAGACAGGGCGATACACAGTGTGTGTGTGGGGGGGGGGGGGGGGGTGGAGCTGTCATACATGAGAGAGAGGGAGTGGCGTGTGAGGTAGAGAGACATTGCAGTGAGTACCTCACAGTACCCCCCTCCCCCGGGCCCCTACTCCCCACATTTGCTGCACACACTTGCCCATCCAGCAGCACACATGGAGACAAAGAGCGATTCTGTTCTCACCCACAATCCAGGGGCAAAACAGAGACTGCTGACAACTTGCTGGGGATGAAACTCGTGAACCATGTTGTCCCAACAGCCCCACCAGCGCCACAAAACGTCGCACAGCTATCACAGTCATGGTTCAACTTCATAACAGGCCTGCCAAAATCATGATTAGTCGAACGATTCAGGCTGATCTATATCCCCAAGGTCAGTCACTCTTAGAGGTTTGGCGTTTCACCTTCCAGATTCAACAATGTGACATGCGTGCACGCTACAAACTCTTAAAATACCCAATCCATAAGCCCAACCGCACCTCGTTTGGGGTTGCATAACAGCAATTTAGTGCCGGGAATGAGCACATCCACATCCTTCACGTTGCCTACATTGTCTAGCATGAACTTGTCAAGGGGGATTCCGGCCAGCCACGCGATCTTGGACAAGTAGTCCCCAGGGCGAGCCTGGCAGAGCAACACAATGGCCGAGTTGTATTATTACTTTCCATGGCACTGTTTCAATTGCTGCACTGACAGACAATAATGTTTTCAAGCCTTGCAATGTTCTGAACGTCTGCATTGGGAGCATCATTCAACAATGCATGGGGGGTAGGATGAAGTGCTGCACAGCAAGCGCTACGGTTAACTGCTGCACACACTCGGTGTATTTGCACAATATACGACTTGCATTCCAATTCCAATTGGAAGGTGCAGCTATGATCCAGGTAACATTGTTGTTTTAGGGCCCCTGTAGGCCTGGCAGCATGCGCTGTTCATGCTGTAGGACAAAGTGAACAGCAAACCCCCTGGCACACAGCAGGACAACCCACATTACACTGTACGCTAACTGCACAGCAACACTATCTTGGGACAGCTAGGCATGACGTTTTAGGGCGCCGGCGTACACAGGTAGGCTAGCAATTGAGGATCAGTGCAGCTCTCCACCTCAGGTGTAGTACAGCATACCGGCGGTCACAGTTGTATTGCATGCGACGGCCACTCACGCATCAGCTAGCAGGTCTCTGATTTAGGCCAGTTGGCTGTGTCACTTCAGTTCTACCCGGTTAGTGGAGAGTACTGCCTGAGGCGGTGAGGTATCCACGTGTAACAACCCTCTCTAAAAAAAAACACTTGTGTTTTAATTAGGACAATAACCACCAAGCAAAGTTCAACTGCAAACTATGCTGAGACTTTGTCGCATACCGGATGTAAACAGAGCTGACCGCTGTTGACCATTCCCTCGTTCATCCCTTTCGCTTCAGCAGAAAAGTTTACCAGCTTGTGTGCAACCGCCGACCACCCAGACCTACCTTGTACTCGAAGCATGTTGTTGAATTCTTGGCAGGTATCACTGGAAGTTTGATGGAGCTGGGTTTGACAGTTGGGGTCCAGGTGACGCCATACGCCTCGCCGGTGTCCAAGGTTAACACCGAGCACACACCATAGGCCACCTGTGAAACAGCACAGGAAAGTACTCTTGAACACATTGCCCCTGCCTCATGCTGCATGGTCTTACTGTTTCATATCTACGCACACGTCATGTGTCATGGGCGCTTATACAAAGTGTGTGCATGCAAAAGCGACCCAGCCGCTGCAGCAAGTTGGAAGTTGATCAAGGGGTACTACAGAGACTCCTGCTTGTAGGACCCCTGGCTACAAAAACGTAAGTATCAAGCAGAGGGGATGTCAACACAGGTGTTGATGACGTACATTTGAAGCTGCCTCCTTCCTGGCAATGCTTCCATCAAGCATGAAGCTGCAGGAACGGCTTTCAGGCAATCAGCTCATGTACATAGCTATCAGCATGCACATTTTTGAGTTTGAGTGCATGTTGCGATGATATCCTCAGGCTTTTGGGCTCATGGAATAGCACCAAGGCGTTTTGGACTGACCTGGCCGAGGCAGCTGAGACTGCTAAACAATACATGCGGTCTCAGGGTACATTTTCTGCCGCAAGGGAACTCTGTTGCTGTGAAGCTGATGTCACGAAGCCTTATCCACACTCACCCTGAAAAAGCCCCCATCACCCCATTTTAAGCCCCGGCTATTCTTCGCCAGCCAGAACTGCTTCTCATTATCATAGCCTACCAGCACCACTGCGTGACCAAACTTGTATGAAGCTGTTGCATTGGGGCTATACACTGCTTTTGCGTTACGCTTGTCCTCGAAAAAGGACCTGAAGTCGGAGAAAACATCGAACCGGGTGACCACGGAACCGTACTGTCTGACATGCCTCTGGGCCTCCCAGATAGTGGTGATTCTGACCGAGTCGAACTTCCCCTGGGCGGCATATTTGTTGGGGTCTTCGCAGATGCCGCTGCAAGTTTCACGCTTGCCAATTTCACCCTTGTAATCGGGCTTGTAGGGCAAACACTTTGCTGTGGGTATTGTCTGGCCACGGTCCTTGAGCTCATCCAAAACGCTAGGGAGGTCCCAACCTGCGCCGCAACTTGGGGCAGGCCTATTTGATGGGCAGAAGTACAGGGACTGCACGCTGATGCTGCAATCTGTTGCATTGACACGCAGTACTGAAGCCATGGCTGTCTCTGCTGCTGCACCTACTGCGAACGCTGAGCATGTCTCGCAGTCCTGCTGGTCTCCTGGTGGCGCCACAAGATTTGCTGCGCCTGCTTGACTGCTGTTGGTGGTGCTGTAGATTCGCGGGGACGTGGCCATGACTAGCTGAAAGTACGCGTCTCTGGATTCTGTATCTGCTGCAGCACATAGGTTGTTCCTGCTCCTACTACTGCATGCTGCTTTAGGCCGAAGCCTGTAGTCTATCTTCCACTTCTGGCTGGATTTGTATAGTTGCTGCAGCTTCAAAGTCGTGCTTGTCGCTCCCACAATAGTGGTGGTCGAGGGTCTGTATCCTTGACCTGTCGATCACACGCATGCGCACCCCAGAAGTCACAGGTCTGCTCAAGCCCTAGCGACGTCTTGACGGCAGAAGGCGCTGCGTCAAAACTTGATTAAGCTATTCAGTGCTACAGCTAAACTATGATTAAGACAAGCAGGCGAGCAGTGACAATTCAGCGCTCTTGGCGCCGGGGTGTGTGTGCGAGGTGATAAGCAGTTGGAGAGTGCTACAACCATGCTAGGTGCTCGGTAACGCTCAAAAATGGCGATGTAGTTGTAGTTTGTAGTGATAGATTGCGACTTCAAGCTGGGTTGGCGCTGAGACCGTGTTTCCTGAATACGTACCCGCCGCGATCGTCGCAAACGCCACCAGGCATATGCCACACAAGGTGATAATGCGACATGCCGCCATGTCAGTAAACCTCATTGCACCAGAATGCTGCTGCTACTGCTCGGAAAGCCACTGGTGCTGAAGTCTCACATGGAAATTGCATTGATCCCAGGCTCTGCTGGCGTTGCACGCGTGCAACGTACGCTTCACCGTTGATTCGAGTCCCAGTCTATATGCGACCATCGACATAACCTCGGCTCCCTGTGCCAGAGACACACCGTGGTTCAACACAGCGACAACCCCGGACTTGATATTGGACATAAGACACGGCATTCGCTGAGGTTGCTCGGTCTCCGCTTACGGTTGTTGACACCCACGCTTGCCTGTTCCCTCTGCAGCGAACTGCTCTTGGCATCCAGCTGGTCAACCCGCGCGAAGCAAAAGTTGCAACAATTGGCTCTGCAGCTGACGCCACGCTTCTTGATATTCTTTCCTTCCGAAGGTTCGCATCATTGTGCTCGTGTGAGACCCCGGGTCTCACACGGCGTGAGACCCACGGGATCCTTTTGCCATGGCAGAAGTAAGAACTTCATAATACTTTGTGAACTAGCATGGATCAAAGGCAGAAGCATGCATGCTGGTGAACAAAGCTTGCCCTTCTGCGTCACTACGGTATGGCTGAGCAAAAGAGCTGTTCGCCTTGCAGGCACATCTGGCACCGTCACGGCGTGCAGAACAGCAGATCTGAAAGTCACGTCTAGACTCAGCATAAGTGCCAAGTCACAACCTCCTCGCAAACCTCAAACAAGGGGCATCGTGACAGCTTAGGAAATATCGCACCTGAGCACATACCACAATGTTGCATGAGCTAAACTTTACAATGAACGCCCACTGACATTACTGTCGTACATGGCTGCAATTCAACCAGCAGTACAGCTTGCTTGATTCCAAGCACTCCCCCGCCGACCGTTGCTGTGTCACAGCACTACTGTCGACCCGACAGGTATCATAGGCAGAACCTCGCAGCTGCAACTCCAGGGTGACAATCGCCACACACACAACACCCCCAGAGCCCCCAACGTCACGCGCCAATGCCAGGCCTACTGCTATATCGTAGCTCACAGAACAGCTATACAGCTGTCACGAAACACACCAAACCCACAGGACTGAACTGCTAGCATCACGCTGCTGTGTTATTGCTGCGTTCATAGGTTGCCAGTTGCCCTCAGGCCCAGCACAATGCCCACGCCGGCAACGTGGCCCAGAGCACCCCATGCAAGGGTGTCGACTGCGGTGAAACCTGCAACAGTCAGAACACGAAGCGCTGTCAGCACACCCGCCCAACACTTCAGCTTATGCTGACATCTGTGCTGTTGTAACTGTCTCAGCTTGCCGGCATATTCAATGCTCTAGTGATGCTTGAAAGTCTGCATCATACGAGAAGATACCTGGACGCTGGTATGCAAGTGTGCCTCTGCTGGTGCTGGGATTGAGAGAAGCGTTTACTGGCCCTTGTATATCCAGCAGGATAGCCAGCTGAGAGAGATCGATTGCTGCAGTTACCCTCCTCCGCTGCTGCTGCTGCAGTGGTGCAGGAGCAGCTGAACCAGGCCAGTTAACATACACCGATGCCACCAACTGCCAAAACATCTGCAGCCAACTGCTCGCACCTGATGGGTCGTTCGTGATAAGGCCAGCTGCATTGGGGCGGTCCACCAGCCTGCATGCTGCATCAGTGCCGCGCTTCACTGTGGGGCCAAGACCAAACTTGCCTGCTGCCAGGAAGGTGGTGGTTGAGGCAACCATGATCTGCAGGAACAGCATACGAATGTCAGCACGTGCTGACGGCCTGGGGGGTTTGTCCCAGACTGCTGTAAGGTCGGTAGACTGATGCTGATCATCCGTGTATGCATCAACTGTTGGTTCTGGCTGGGCCTGCAAAGAGAGGAGTGTGATTTCTCCTAGTTGCTAGGGACAGGAGAGGGATAGCAGCATACTTGTGTTGTAACAAAAGCTAAGGCGTTGACTCTCCTGCGTCCTGCAACTTTTGAAGTCGCTGCAGCTGTCTGTCCTTCTATAGGCTGCACCATGATCATGCTGCAACATGCAGTCTCACCCACTACTGCACCAAGATCATGCTGCAGGTCGCTGTTCCAGTACTGCACAGAAGCTGCTCCCTACAACTGAGCTGCCTACTGCCACAGCTGTATTCTGCTGCTGTGGTGAACAATCCAACAGCTGTGCGAACTGCAGATCACCCCGCTACTGCCCGGTAATCCAGCTCTGCATTTGGATTGCATGCGCACCAGGTTGGTTGTGGAGCCGATGAAGCCAGCATCAGCACGGCACACCAGACGGCTGCTGCGTGACACCTGTAAACCATACGAAGCGCTGCTCAGTTGCCATGCCCCTCGTGCGATGGTCGACAGATGCTGTCCAACATCTGTTACAGCTGGGGCTTATGAGGCAGCACCGAGGCCCTAGAATGTAGCTGTAGTATAGTCTAATACCTTTGCGGGTGCTGCACGGCAGGCAACTGTGCGGGTTGATGCCTTCATTGTAGCGGCCATCTTGGTGTGTTTTGTGATGAGGCGAGGCGAAAAGCTGCAGCAAGATGCTTGTACAAGACGTTTGCCTACCTGCCGAGGGCCCTCCAGGAGCTTTTGCCGGGCTTCGACTGAGATCTGCGTGGACTAACGGGTTTAGGGCTCCAGCAAGATCCCCTCAAACAGCTTGAGTGAGCCGGCTGTCAACTATGCTGTATTGCAACTTTTACTGTAGTTCGGCAGCGCTGACGCCTGTCTCTGGGCTTGCAAGTCGTCTTGCGGGACCACTCGGCCACGACACGACCGTAGCGATCGGTCAGTTCAAAGTGTTCGCTAGTGTGCCGTTAGGTTCATGCAGAGCCTGGTGTCGGGGCACAGTCCAGCCGGTGCATAGCTACCAACATGCACTCTGAGGGCGCGCTAAGGCTCCCGCCATAGCACTTGCCGTCTGTACCAGCAGTGGCATCCCTGCGTGCCAGTGACTGCAGTAGCATCCTCGCTGCACAGCGGATGCCGCAAGTCCAGCCCGGGTTCAAGCGAAAGCCCTAATGATTGACAACGTGTTCAATACAGCGGCAGTCCCCTCAGCAGCAACTGATTGCAGTTCTGCCACTGATTTGAACTTATAGACATGTTTCTGGTCCGTCTTAAAGCGTGTATACGTATGGAAGAAGACCAGCAGCAACAGTACTCATCTGGCAGCTGTTAGTCATGGTTACACGGCACAGAGTTCATCGCAGGGCCAGTCATTCAATCACACATGCCCTTGATCTGCAAGCTGCATCTCTACTGTCAGTGACCAAAGTGTCCTGTTCAACTCAGGTATGTGCGGTGTGAAATACAGCGTTCAGAGCATTCACTGCACTTTAGAAGCAGGAGCACATGCATGTCGTGGGTGGCGGCCCCTTGCATGTAGTATACAGCAGTTTGCTTGGCATTGTGGGTTGCATGAGCCAAATTCACAAAAATCTCCTGACCGTCTGACGGCAGCCGAACAAGATCTTGTGCATCTCAGTACCTCAGCAAAGCGGGTCAAACCCAACACCTTGTTCAGGACATGGAGTGCTTCTCAAGAGACATAGTCATACTCTGTTGGATCCACTTGATCACTGACATCTACCCAACTTGGGCAGGCGACCCCTGCTTGAATTAGACGTACTGCTGATGTAATTGCTGGCTCAAGTTGTCACGCTGCTAAAGCAACTGCCCAGGACTGCCACAAACATCATCAGGCCCGGGACCAATGCAAATGGCCATGACAAACGCTTGCTTGGCCTGTTATTCCTAGAAAGCTACGGTGAAGTTTAGCTCATGCAACATAGAATGCCAAGGAAATTGCTGTCTGGCGTCAGCTACTGTGCTTCATCGCCATAATCCAGGCCGTCTGATCGGCCGCTCCAGTGCCGACAAGCTACTGCGTCCTTTAACACCACCGCTGCTGCCGCCGCTCTGCTGATCACTCTCATCAGGCTGCCGCATCTCGCTACCTCGCTGCTGCTGCTGCTGCTGGCCAACACCTGCTGCCAACAACCTACTCTCTAGGAATTTCACTTGCTCATCCGACGCTCTCACACTTCTGGCCGACCCTGCTGGACTCTCACGCAATCTGGCGTCATTACTAACCCCTGCCTGTGGATTAGTCATCCCGGCAGAGGGATTACTCGCCAACTGGCCCTGGCTGCTTGGCAGGGCTGGCGCTCCTCTCAAATTTGACCACTGCCAAGTGTTGATGATTATAACCCGGTAGCCGCGGGCGGCTAGCATGCGCCACTTGAGACGGGCGGGGCCCAAAGGCCTCTGCGTGTTGATTGCTGCATTGTGTGGACCCAGCAGTGCAATCGCCAGCAGCTCGCCTGCAGAAGAAGAAGAATCAGCAAACAGTCAGCATCACATGTTATGCTTTGGCTATGTGAATACTTCATTACAGTTTGTGAACTATGCTAGAAAGATCCGATGTGTTGAACATGGACAGCCAGAAGGCCCCATTTGAAGGCCGGCCCAGAGGTCTCTGTGTGTTGATTGCTGCATTGTGTGGACCCAGCAGTTCAATCGCCAGGAGCTCGCCTGCAGAAGAAGATGAATCAGCAAACAGTCAGCATCACATGTTATGCTTTAGCTATGTGAATACTTCATTACAGTTTGTGAACTATGCTAGAAAGATCCGATGTGTTGAACATGGACAGCCAGAAGGCCCCATTTGAAGGCCGGCCCAGAGGTCTCTGTGTGTTGATTGCTGCATTCTGTGGACCTAGCAGCTCGATCGCCAGCAGCTCGCCTGCAGAGACAGCAATAGAACATATTCAGCATCAAATGCTATGCTTTAGCTATGCTTAGCAGAAGTACAAACTTCAAGATGGTTTTTGAACTATGCTTGCAGATTGGATGTGTTGATCATGCACAGACAGAAGGCCACATTTCAAAGCCAGCCAGGTCCAAAGGTCTATGTGTCTTCATCCTTTTGCTTGATTTTGTGGACGTAGCAGTTCAATCGCCAACAGCTCGCCTGCAACACAGGAGTTGAGACATGCATGAGGTTGGAAAGATTGCCCCATCATGCCCGTTACACACCACGGTTCCGGAGCTCGATGATCGTTAACAGCATACAGACACACCCTTCGATGTGGCTGCATCCAGCAGCTTCGGTGTGCTGATACCTGCCTTGTGTGGACCTCATCATCTGAATTGCTGCCACACCAACGCTCACACAGCCATCACCTGTCACTGCCATCACTAGCATAGCATTCAAACCCTAGCCCCTGACAGCAAGCCGCTAACTTGGTTTCCTAGAGTGTATCACACACACTGAAACTTTCAGACCCACCACCTGACTACACAACATGAATCTGTCATCAGTGGGGTGAAGTGATCTGTGGCCGCACCTGTTGGTGCTGTTGCTGCCACATCAATGCACACAAAACCATCCTCAGTCATTGCGCCAGGCCTATACATCAACCCTGAAACCTGACAGCAAGCAGCTGACTCCTAACAGGCCAGCCCCGGGCAGGCACACTGGACTGGTAACACCCCAGAACTTCAACAACTGCACACTGACAACCGCAAAGCCATCACAGCGGCTACACTCCATGCACAAAAGCATGAAACACCAGAATCACCACAAGGAACAATCCATTTTCCTACCTTGGTGCAGTGGAGTAGTACATCAATGCACACACAACCATCCTCACTCACTGCGCCAGGCCTTACATTTCAACCATAAAGCCTGACAGCAAGCAGCTGACTTGTAACAGGCCAGCCATGGCCAGTCACACTGGACTGGTAACACCCCAGAACCTCAACAACTGCACACTGACAACCCCAAAGCCATCACAGCGGCCACACTCAATGCACAAAACCATGAGACACCAGAATCACCACAAGGAACAATCCATTTTCCTACCTGTTGGTGTTGTTGCTGCCACATCAATGCACACACAGCCATCCTCAGTCACTGCGTTAGCCCTGCACTTCAACCCTAAAGCCTGACAGCAAGCAACCAATGCTTTCTGCTGCCTGTGTAACGGCGCCGCGGACTTCAAAAGCACTTTGCGCCGCCAGCTCTCAATCAGCTGCTGCCGCATGGCGCTATCCATGCTGGCCCAGGGGTCGCTGCTGCTGCTGCCACTGCTGCTGCTGCTGGGGGCAGCAGTAGGGTTGGCAGCAGCAGCAGTAGGGGTTGCGGCAGGGTGAACCCCAGCAGTGGCGGCAGCAGCAGCAGGAGGTGGAGGGATCTGGGAGGCCAACAGACACGCTGCTAGCTGGTGGCTTTGTTTGTTGAAGTCCGGGTGACTCATCAGCTTCCCCGCTGCTGCCACTGCTGCCAGTTGCTGCACCACTGCTGCTGCTGCTGGGTGTGAGAGCTCGTGGAGCACAGCAGCAGCATAGAGTGCATTGGTGATCTCACGCAGTGGCAACTGCTGCTGCTGCTGCTGCTGGAGATCGTCGCTGCTGCCAGGAGCAGCAGCAGCAGCAGCGATGGTTTGCAGAGCTGCATGAAGCACAGCAGGGTTTGGCTGCTTGCCCATATTCCCGTAGAGCCACAGAACCCTCGCCGCCAAACTGACACTGTTAAATGAAGCATCACCGCTGCCACTGCTGCTGCTGCTGCCAGCTTCCTGCTGAAACTGTGGCAGCAGCTCCTGCAGATCTAGCATGTTGGTTATGTCAAAATGCAACTGCCCAGCCGAATGTACTGCTGCTACCTGCTGTTCGGGTGACAGTTGGTCCCAAACAACTTGTAACCGCCGCAAAGCTTGCCTTACTAATACCTGATTACGTAATTGTGCATTTGCAACAGTTGCTAGATCTAG
>NSMO01011716.1:521-12249 GCA_002588565.1 Coelastrella sp. UTEX B 3026 | reverse complement strand
GCAATATACAATTAGAAGCTTGTGGCGTGACAGTGTGTCTGCCAGAGTTGTCACAAACTGTGTTGGTTGTGATTCCCGCCATGTTGTTGGCCTTTCAAAGCAACACACACACACACACACACACACACACACACACACACACACAAATGTCTATCTGTCTCAGTCGGTGGAGTTGAAATCAGTGGGTGAAGCATCAGATCATCAGAAGGAACAAGGGGGAGGGAAGCACCGCCTCCTCAAATTGCTAGTGAGACAAACATAATTCATCCCAAGCAATGCACGTGTGTTCACCGCCGACCAGAATCAGACCTTCAGACGGAAGGCGGGCCCGGAATGTGTGGTACAGGTGCCACATATAATGACCAGACAGCAACACAGGGGAGACCAGTTCTGCAGCTGGAGCTTCTGGCAGGACACTCCTGGCCCTGCTGTCAACTCTGTGCTAGGATGCAAGCAGCCATAAACATACTCAGCTGTAGAGGTGGTGCTGTAAAATGTTTGCGTCAAAGGGACAGGCCGGCAATGCCGTAATCAGGCTGCAAACGGCTGGCAGCACTGGGAAAAGGCCAACATGCGTTGGCGTGTGCAAGTGCGCGCAGCCACTGGTTCCGTGGGTGGGCAAGCCACCGGGGTTGGGCCCTGACGAACTGACATAAACACAGGCCAGCAGCGCAGATTTGGTCACGAAAACCCAGCATGAAACACATCACAGTAGAGTTGGAAAAGATTGGGAAGCTGCAGGCTACCTTGTTAGGGGTAATTTCAAATATGGCGGTTCGCATGCCGCAACTGAGCGGCCAGACTGTCCTACATAACCGCGTGGTGTAAACACCAATAAACAGTTGTGGTCTCCATAGCAAGAGTTCTGCACCCTCATGTTGGATTGTGTAGGACGCAGTATGGCCCTGCAACAGCTGATTTTGGCCGTGCTGCTGCTTGCATGCTGCACAGAGGCCGTCAAAGTTCGAGTTTGGACAAACGCAACAAGCGCCGGCTTTACGTATCCCGAAGTAGACGACAAGTCTGACTATGGTCTCGGCTCCTTGCAAAAGCGACCATCTCTCGGCATTGCATTCTCAGGAGGGGGTCTACGTGCTGCACCCCTCGCTTTTGGCTGGCTCAGGGCGCTGCAGCTGGTGGGTTCCCCGTAGTGAGGTCCGCCAGGTCGCCGTAGCTTGTCACTGAAAGACTGGATCCCTCTACACAGCCACTTCTGCAGCCACTATTTTCCCGGGGCATCTGGAAGCTGTAGGCGTCATATATGTACATATGCACATGCCAAGCCATCAATCACCAGTCCTCTTGCTGCAGACACGGGGCCCCTCTCATAGCTGACTGCTTGCTGCCGTACAGATGAACATCACAAAGGCGGCTCGTTATCTTACTGCAAGCTCTGGGGGCACCTGGGTGACGGCCCCGTACAGCTACTCTGACACATCCAAGACCTTCTTCACTCCATACATCTCCCCAGAGAACTTGACACTTGCCAGGCTGTCAACGGCAGCATCCGGCAGCTGGCCCACCAATGTGGCTGACAAGTCCCTGTATCCTGGTTTCATCAACAACCCTAGTAAGTACCACGCACCTCATCCCGAGTGCATGGCCCAAACTGCACTGCATGCATGCCATAGACATCTGCGCAGGTATTAGTTGTTCAGTGCAGGAACTCAGTGTGTCCATCTCAGCTGCAAGCCAAACACATGGCAGCTGCAGTAACATGTAAGCAGACAACATCCTGCCCTCCAATGAGTTGCCACCATTGTGTATTCTGTCTGTAGCCAACTTGCCTGGAGAGCCCACCTCATGGGCCCTGAACGTTGCTTCAATCTTCCTGACGCCGTATGGAGTTGGCAGCAAGTCGAGTACTGTCAGCGCAGCAGGCACGAAGGGTGACATACTGGCGAAGACAAAACAAAGAGTGCCTGGCCTGCAGGTCAACGTAGCCTGTCAGAACGACAAGTGAGTGTCATGGCAATACAAACAAGCAACAGACTGGAACACGGATCTGCCCGGTCATCTGCAGGACAGCAGAGCCTGTCCCTGCTTGCTTATATTACATTGTGAACATGCAGGCATGTGCATTAACAGCTTTGTGGCATGCACTATGAGGTTTGCAGTGCCAGGTTCGGCTCAGCTGCAGGTATGCAACTCTCCATTTTGTGATGTGTTTGCAGGCCGTTCCCAATCATCGTTGGCTCGATTATGCTGCCTGATAAGTCAGTCAGCCCCAAGTTTTTCCCTTATGAGTTCACTCCTATACACTCTGGCATGGCGCCAGCGGCCAAAGCAACCAAGCCTATACCTCTAGGAGGCGGGTTTGCAGAGCCAGAGGCATTTGGGACAGCTGCACCAAGCAAAGGCGTAGTCAGCCCAACCGGAAATGCGGTGAGTCAAACAGCTGTGCTGCACCACACTCACATTGGTCCGACAGGTCTCATGTCGTTTGGGCTGAATCTGGCATGACATGTCATGTTCATAGTTGGTGCATGTGCCACAACGGTTATGCTGTGCTTGCAGCTGTCTGCTGAACACATTGGGTGGCATACTTCATGTGCAAACCTTGAGACAGTTGTTGAGTCCACCATGCCAGCTGTGCTGACAGTCACTGACAGTGTTGTGTGCTGGTACACTCCAGCTGTCATTCGTTCGGTGGCTAAGCCTGTGCTTTTGTGAACCTCAAAGTTTATCAACATGATGGGCAGCGTGTAGCAGACGCCATACACCAACAGCAGCATACTACTTGAAGACAGCGGCACTGTCTTGGCACCCCTTGGCGCTTGCAATTGGCACATTCAGTCAGTATCCTGGTCTTTTGCGGCACCTGCAGACGGTTGATGTGCCGTACATCCTGCACTTGGGCCCTTCATCATCCGTCATGAACGCAGTTGGCATCAGCAGCAATGCAGTCATGCTCAACACCCAGGCAGCAGACCCTCTGTTCTCAAGTGTATTCAATGCACCTTGGACAAACTACTGGAACCTGTGGGATAACAAGCAGGCCATGCTGTCATTTGTGGATGGAGGTAAGCAGTAGGGGCTTGATTGAGCATCCAAGCAGTCTTACAAAATGGCTGCTTACTGTGTCAGGTGGCAGGTTGCACATGTTCAGGCATTGGGTTCGGGTGTTGTGCAGGACTCTGGTGGTGCAGGTGACCATTAAGAAAGGACGTGCTTGTTAGCTAGTGTTTTGTGTCTGCTTTGGCCACAAATCTTGAACGCAAGTTGGCCTTAGCAACTGCCACTTGCTGCTGTAGGTGCTGTTGATGACCTGGCAGTATTCCCTCTACTACGCCGCAGCGTGAAAAACATGATCGTCTGTGTTGCAACACACACCAGCCCACTGAACACCACCATTGACGAGTTTGCTGTATGTGAGTATCAGGACACTTCGACGCTTGTAGCATGCTGCTACACTCCGGCTGCGGCATCTGAAAGCACTCACATCATGTCGAGCACTTGCAGACAGCATTTACGTGCAAGTGTGCCGACTCAATGCAGAGCCTTCTGACCGAGCTGTTCCAACGAGTATGGTATACGTGGCCCACGCCGTGCATAGTATACAATACGGTACTGTATGCAAGCCACAGGCATGTATGTCGCCATTGACAGTCCGGCAAGTCACCAAAGCACTCAGGACTGAGAAGCTAGTAGTTCAATGCTGCAATGCTGTGATTGCTGGTTTGCTTATACTGCAGCTGAATATGCCTTAGCTGGTCTGTTTGGTGCTGTCCCACAAAGCGCCAAAAACCCTGATGGCTCACTCATGAAGTTCCATCTTGTGGACAACACTACCACCTGGAACTGGATGCAGCAGGTGTTCTTATCTGAGGGCTTTGCTGAACTGTATCAGCAGTACAAGAACAGCTATGCATCTGGTGATGCTCACATCTTCAAGGCGACGTATCAGGTGAGCTGGCATGTATAGCTAGGGCTAGATCTGTTTATATTGACTTTTGTATCAGAACACATGACTGCACTACATGCAGTGCATGCAGGCTTGCTTTTTGGACTCCGTGGCTTTGGGTCAGCACTTCCTGCTAGGAATAGCACAGATCTAGATAGCCAGGGGCATGCTGATCTCTCAGATTCACCAGAGCTCATCTGATTCCAGCAACATTGCTGCGGATACAACACTGCTGCCATCTGCACACAGGTCAAGCCAAATGAGTTTCATGGAGTGCTAGGAAACTACCAGGCTAACGTACTGTGGGTCTTCAATGGCCAATCCAAGCAATGGGAAGGTGCTCTGCCAACAGCAACAAAGTCCTGGCTCGACGCCAAAAGGAATGCCGCTAGTGGTGCATACAAGAACTACCCAAATGTGTACAGTAACATGCAAGCGCCAATGGAGCTCATCCAGCTGCTGAGTCAGCAAGCCTCTTGGAGTTTTCTCCAGAAACAGCAGATGGTTCGGGCATTTGTACAGGAAGCATCACTCTAGGTGCCTACTGCACTGGTCCAGTCAAAGTCAGATATACATGCTCTACCTTTATTTTCATCTCAAAGCACTGACATTGTTTGGTTTCAAGGATCATGGGCTGAGTGGGTGTGGCATAATGTTGCTTTCCGTATTGGAACAAAGCTTTAGGTCTTATGTAAACTGTGGATTTTTAGTACAACCAAGTTTCAGGCCACTATCCATTAACATCTTTAGCCCAACATAATCTTGTTGTATACTACAACTAGCCGTACACTGAGGGTGTGGTGATCCTCTGGCTATTATGTGATGGAGAGGTGCTGCAACATTGCACCAGCAGAGAAGGTCACATAGTGTATCACACAATCAATGATAATAAGTGCCTTTCAGTGCAGTACAGTAGAATGCAAAGAGACAGTATGTACTATTGTGTTGACATGGTTTGGTGGACATACTTTTTGTGCATTTGTACTCAGTGTTACAGCCCTGATGAGTGCAGTCCATGTCTGTAGGGTCTGCTGGACTTTGGATATCACATTACAAGGCTTGTGTAGTCACTCTGAGAGCGAGGTGGCCTTGTCTTGCACTGTTGTATTCTGAGGGGGGGGGGGGTCGCGACTATAATCGCACCTATGTAATTGGCTGCTGTGCAGCAAAAGCAAGCTCACAGCACACGAGCCTTGACAGAAGCTTCATATGTATCTGTTATTTTGCATTTGTAACATTCACAGTTCACTCTCCCTTGCTGCAAGTTCGGGCCCCCAATCCGTGTGACCTAATTAGGGCACTCTGGGGTATTTGCTGTCCTGCATGCACAATTGACTTGGAAGGCTTGAGTCTTAATATTGTGACTCAGATTATATGTACTCATGAATGTTTTTTTCCTTGTTTCAACGAGATGTGCCTATTGCCTGACTGTACAGTGGTTTGAATGCAGAAGTGGCGCAGCTCGACTGGACACGTATGCGTGCTGCTCAGTGTGTCTCATTATTGTGCAGCTTTTGTAATGTTCTTAGCACGTTGGGAGTGCTGCAGCCCAGGATTCAGAGTGTAGTAGGCTCAGTTCTCTTAGTGACTGTCTTCGCTGTTCGAGGGTTTTGATTCGTTTTAACGGTCATGAGTTACCACACCTCCCTACAGACGAATTCCAGGTTTTACTATGCTAGTAACAGTTTCCATTCTCAGTCTGACTAGGCTAGTAGCGCCTAGGTGAGTACAGTGTTCCTAGTGCTAGTAATGCCTGATCTAGGCATAGTAAACCGTACGATACTATGGTAAAGTAGTCAGATTGGTAGTGTCGGCCCGTTCTATGCTTAGCAACGGCCGCTGCTGTGCTGGTAATGCATGACTAGGCATAGTACAGCCGGCGTTGACTATGGTAGTAACGACGTTGCTAGGCTAGTCTGAGGTTGTGTCACTAGGATTGTGACTAGGGTAGTCACCAGGCCTCGGCTCAATAGTCTCAGAGACTTTCCAAGGCGGTTTGCATGCAACTCCTTGGCTTGCAGTCTTGGCCTAAGCAGGCCCAGAATGCAGTCGTGTTATTCTGCTGAAACCAGCCTTTTGTGTTTGTGGACTTGCTCCTGCCTGAATATTCGTGACCTGAGTCGTCAGTGGTGGCTAGCATGGTCAGGGGTCTGGTTGGGTTGAATTGATCTTGGCTGTTGACTGCGGCTTGGTTGTTCGAGAGCAGCTGACAGACCTCTAACCGCAATGACCTGCACTCAGCGGAGTGACATCTAGCGCCGCAGCCTATCAGACATCTGCGTGAAAGTCGGCATGAAGCCTGCAGTGGCCTACCAAGGAGAACAGCTGCATTGCTGCGTAGGACAAGATGCGTCATGGTGAGAAGCATAGAGATCCGCGGCCGCGGTCAGTACTTTTTCTTTACATCCACCGTGGTTACTAGGTTGATGTAGCAGTTTTCGTCACAACCCCAGGCGGTCCAGCCATGTGGCTGCCGGCAGAACGTCGACGGCAGCTTTCGGGCTCCAACCAACCTCTAGACAGCACGATTCGGACCTGCAGACATACCCCTTCAAGTCAGGCGGATAACCAAGCATCGCGCCTTCTTTTAATCGTCCGACGCCTAAGTACGCTCGTCAACTCCGCCAACCGGGCAGGAACGCAATTGCAGCTGCCCGGCAACATCAAGTGCCTGTTTCCCGCGTCCCACACACTGCGATGTACCGCTTCAGATGCCCAAGCGCTGTCACAGAAGGCGACAAGCCCACACCACCGGTGCACCACCACAACAACAAGAAGAAAAATCACCCTTTCCGGCCGCAAGGCCTTCGGGAATTACCACAACAAAGTACCTGACAGGGTGCCCACTTGAATGTCGTCCCGCACTGCAACCACAAGGCCTGCTGTGTCTCTAACATGGCCCACTGTCCTGGCTCAGCACTCCTAAACCTTGGCAGCCACCTAGCTATATATATGCGGTGGTATACACCACCACAATCTCAGCAAGCTACCCGACAGCTTGTACTCCGATTGGTCCCTATGTGTCCTTGTGCATCTGTGTAGCTGCAAGCGTGGTGCTTGCGAATATGTTCTTAGCGCTATCTGCCTCAAACCCATCTCTCCTGTGGATCTCTAACAGCCCGCCTGTGTTTGCCAGGTGTTCATGCTCTGGTAATGGCTTGCGCTCGACAAACTCCATGTATGCACCAACTACAGGGTGGACCTGTGGGTACACAAGAGGGCAGCCGCACGACACACGATATTTGTATGCAAACGCAACACACCAAGCTAGTCTGCTCATAAAGTCCAAACCCAGCACACTTACGTGAGTGCTGGCAAGTACACGGTAGTAGTAAAGTAAGAGCACACCAAAAAGCGGGCTAGACAAGACATGACTAAGCCAGAATGCCACTTGCAACTGACAATGCGCATGCAACTAACCAAGACAGCCACTCAGACAGCATCACAACCCACCCTGCCGTGCCCGTTTAGCGAAGCATCAGACGCACCTGTCCATCAGCGAACTTGAAGTCGACCACATCAGCCACTGTTGAACACTGCAACAGACCACTGTCAGGAGAAACCTACAAAGCGGACGAGCATTATCAGTAAATTACAACTTTCTGTCAACATGCGTCTTGTTGCTGCCAGTCTACATGCCAACAGATGCTGCTTGACAATGTCTGGCGTCATGAGCTGGTAGTAACAACAATGCTGCAGCATCTAAAGCAAATGCAGAATACACTGTAACCAGTGCCGCGTGGCCACGACCATTGCAGTAGTGCCGTTGTGCAATGTTACTGAGCTGAATTCAGAGAAGACTCTTCTAGTAGAAGGACACATCCCCTGCAGCTGCGCATGCAGGGTTATGCACAACTCTACAATGGTTACCGACCTTCATTATCCCGCCCTCAGTGTTTAAGTCAAACCCCTTCATCACCAGCTCATTGGCAAAGGCATATATATCACCCTTATGCCCTGCTATGTTGTGGACACTCAGGGCTGTGTGGTTGAGCTGATAGCCATTCACAAGCACCCTGCAAGGCAGGTCGACAACTGTGGAAGAATTGGTTCAGCAGCATGCTGGTGCACAACTCGCTGCCATTTCAAACCTGTGTTGGTTGCTGAAATGCCACAGTGTGCTGGCTGCAGCCGGAAGTGACAAATCACTCACCGACATCCTTTACATCAATATCAGTCTATCCATGGCATAACCGGATCAACCCAGGTAAAAACCCTGAGCTGGACAGGCTGGTTAAACCCTGAGTTCAAAGGCCAGGGTGGGGTCTTACCAGGCTCCATATTCACTCTCTTTCAGCAGCTCTAGGTAGTCCTCCCTGCTGGGGGTCTTCCAGGGCAGTACCCCAGTCACTGCTGATGTCCACGCATTCAGCATGATAGCGCTGGTGCTGCTGCGGCCAGCACTGGTGACAGACGTGTGGAAGCTGTCTGTTAGGGGATCTGTATATGAGCGAATGATTGCCTGAGCCCTGGTAGATAGCTTGTCAATCTGCACACCATGACGAACAAATCAGCAGGAATGATCAGTGACTTCAGCATCAATTAACGTTGCAAATGGTTGTGAGATAGCTTAGCCTTTGCTGAGCGCGTACATGGGCCAGCCAAGCAATGAGGATAACGGTTTGTCAGTGGCTGTGGCTGCTGTGGCTGCCAATGGTGTCACAGCTGTAAAAGCAGCCCTCTGCATAACAGCAGATACACAGAAACATGCCTTGGAAGTGCATCCTCGACCATTCAAAGCACAGGACAACGGTTGATGAGCACCATTGCAGCCCTTGCAACTGAGCATTGCAGCTGAGCCTGCGTCAATGATGTCCCTGCATTTGGATACTGGAGCTGAGTGTCGCTGAATGCCGGCTGGTACTCCCAGCTGCTGGGCAGTGGCAGGAAAGCAGGATGACCTGTTAGGGGATTCACAAGCACAAACTGGGACGCTGACCCTGCTGCCGTCATGCAGCAACAGTTGCTGCTAGCCTCTGATCTCCTCCTGATGCAGTTATACAGCTGGCTGCCAATCCATTTGAGGTCCAGACACAATCAAGCAGCACATCAACACACCAACACCCAAACCTCTGCCTACAGAACCGCTTGGCCCCCTCCGATCACACAAGTATAAAGCTCTGGCTCACCTGTAACTGACTGACAAACATGCGTGGCAGGACCTGGTAGAGCTCCTTTGGTGGTGCATACCAGGCTGCTAGCAGGTGAGTGCGTGGAAAGGTATAGTAATCTTGTCTAGTGTAGCCGAATGCCTCAAGGGCAGACCCAAGTGACTCCTGCCCTAGACCAGGCACCTGCGGTGGCAGACGTGTATAGCAGTGCTCAGGACCGCCATATGCTGAGCTGATTGCATTCTATAAGCATCTCAGGCAGCTAACGCATGCGGAAGGCTTGTCTGCTGTAACCACTTCCTCAAGGGACCAGCCAGGGGGTTACTGTTTGTAAGGTAACGGGTTCCAACTGTAACTGCCTTACATCTATGTTGCATCTGCAGATAACTGTATGCTATTTTGAGCTGTGTCCTGCAGAGTGTACTGGGCCCACTGCTGTGCTGTAGACTACAGCGTACGGTACAATGGACTGAGCAAAGACGAGATGACTGAAACATATAACACATTCAATGCAAGTTGCACATATAGCCAGATCCAAGCTGCTGCAGGTTCTGCTGTCTCAGCATGTGGCAAGTTAGTGCGTGCATTCTCACGTCACTGACTGGGTTCACAGACTCTGAATAAAATGGGTCCTGCAGCTGCTGGCTCACCCCAAAGGTGCGGAAAGCAAAATGGTCATGAAAGAGCTGCTCTTCCCCATAACCCTGCTTGTAGACTCTGTCCACAACTTTTACAGCTGATGGTGTGCGAGCTGCACGCAGCAGACAATAAAAGCACCGGATACGTCAGCTGCCTTCTGTGTAGATGAGTTGACGCACAGTCCCAGCTGCTTGTGAAGACAAACCAGGTGGTAGTCCTGGCGGTGCTGTACAACTACACTACAGTGACTACACCTGCTGTGGAATCATAGAATTGTGTTTCAACCACCCATGCGTTAACGTTGTCAAAAGCGCAGCAGGCACCGAGTCCGGTTCTGGCGTCAACCAGCAACGAGGGGCATACACAAGTAGGAGGGCAGGGGTCCTGAATGCTGCCATACCGCACCAGGCTTAGATGTAGGGATTTACCTAGGTAACTCGATAGGATTTTGTCTAGAGAGGCCTTTAGCAACCGGTTAGGCTCCTGAAACAGATATGAGCATTTAGCTTCGGTGTTCGAGCTAAATGCTGATACGGCAGCGACACATCAGCCGTGCTGACTCAGTGAGGTCAACTAACCAGCTCAGCACACCTGACTAGTAGCCCTGCTTTCTACCCCCTGATGCCACGCGCGTACATTCACGCATCTCCTAACCAAAAAAGCTGGTGCCCTTCCTGGTCCAGCATTGCGCACCAGCGCTCCTGCACGGTACTGCATCGAGCCAACTACAGCAGCTGGGCCTCCGCTGACTGACAGGAGGCGATGCTCGGACCTTTGCAACTGCTGCTGTCGTCTTAAATCGAACGAACATGAACGCTCATAGCAGGGGCTGCTGCGCGCAACTTTCGTGTTTTCGCGGAATCCCCCGTGCAAGCATCACCAGCTACCTGGACTTCCACAGACTGACAAGGGTGCAAATCGCAAGGTATGATGATGATGGCCAGCCCCTCCAGGGGCGCGGCGCTGTGTTCTGCGCAGACAGTGGAGTGAGATAACTGTTGGGTACACTTCTAGTTTTAGGACTGTACAAGCCTCGAAGCAAAGCGCACAGCCCTCCGCAGGCTGTTCATTCTCAGTACGACTGTGAATTTGTTCCTGTGGTAGCAACTAAGGCTTCAGTGACGGTCTTTCAAGCGGTATCGCGCTGCACAGGTTGTAGTATCAGTGGGCCTGTCCATTCAGCATCTGTGTTTTGTCACAGCAATTCCCTTGCATATACCAATTCGCTCCACAGGTGAGTTACGTGCGTGCTCTGTTCAGCTGAACCGAAGCGTAACCTTCCAGCAGCTGCTTGGCTCCCAGTTTGGTCGGAAGCAGCTGATCATTACTTTAGAGCTTGGTATTTGGCTTTCAATGGCTTCGTGCGGCTGCATGAGCACGGGATGAACGGCACCGGCCTTCCTCGAACTGTCAAGAGCAGGTTGACGAATTACGTTCTCGAAAGTGGGCTAGTGAGCTGTCTTTTGTCTTCATTTAGGTGTCTCGGAGCTTGCTGCCTGCGTAGCTTTGTAGCACCTGAATATGCCTTCAGGACAGGACCGGAACGACGCAGCAGGGACGGAGGAAGCTACTCAGGAGGAGCAGCACGGTTCCGAGCGGCAGCCTTTACTCTCAGCTGACCCGGTTGAGCAGAATCAGAAACAGCAGGCTGCAGTGGCAGCCCCTGCAGAGCCTGTGAAGGCCAAAGCAGTAGGCAAGGGCCACTGTCGGAGTGGCTCGTCAGAGAAGGGCGACGTTGGGCAGTGCAGGTAAGCTTTGGGTGGCTGAGACTTTTTACATCACGAGACTCTTTACATCACAAGACGATAGTATTCTGCTGGGGCATGCATCACGCCGGAGCTGTTTAGACTTGTTGTGTGGGGTGCTTGCGCAGCTGCGGATTGGTCTGCTGAATGTCTCAACCCGTAGATCAGCAACGCATGCTTATCAGTGGGCTAGCACGTGCATCGCGTGGAAGCAGCATGTGTACAGCAGTTGATACAGCTAACAGCTGTTTGTACTGGTGCTTGGCGACAGGATTTGTCTCGAGGAGGATGCGTTCAGCAATCTTGAGGCACCTTGCGGTTGCACCGGA
>NSMO01011711.1:0-21350 GCA_002588565.1 Coelastrella sp. UTEX B 3026 | reverse complement strand
GTTGGCAGCTGGGCGGGACCCGTGATCGAGAGTGATCTCATCATCACGGCAGGTGCAGACACCTGTAGAGGCACAACGAACATGCGAGGAGGCGGCTGGGGACAGGGTTTTGGCTTTCCAAGACATTGGCTGACGATATCGACACAAATGCTCGTGACCCCATATTCAAACCCAGCCTTGAAGTCTGGAAGAACAGCAGAAGGATGATGACGACATGCATGCTGAAACAAATGCTATGCCTGCAGCAGGCTTTGAGCTGTTTCTGCACATCTGTCACGCACTGCAGTTGTTGCATTGAAAAGATGCCGTACTGACAAACTGAGCCAGCAGAACACATGAAATCATAAACAGAACAAGGTGAAACATACGGCCTGTACTCAATGCATGCAAGTCAATAACAAGGAGCCCAAGAACAGCCCAAGGATACCTGACTGGTCGCTGCTCCTGCTGCTGCTGCTGTTCCGTCAAGCATTCCTGTTATTGTACTGCCTTCTCCCTCCAACCCACTAGATAAACCCTCACTGCTGCCAGCAGGAGCAGCGGCAGCAGCAGCAGTGGGTGCCGCTGCTGTCGAGGCTCTGGCAGCAGCAGAACGCGGAGGCTTCCCTGCTGCTGCTGCTGCTGCTGCTGCTGGCTTTGCAGACTGCTGCTCAGCTGTATCGTCTGCTGCTGCTGCTGCTGCTGCTGAAGTTGTTATTTCTGGATCCTGAATAACAAACCACTGATTCTGCATATTCTCCAACAGCCTAGCTGCTCGTGCCAGCTCTTTGGCGCTGATATCAATACCAACGATCCTATTTAGCTTGCTAAACCCACATTCAGTTAGCAAATGCTGTATTAAACCGCCGTCCCCACAGCCAATGTCCACAACACACCCTAAACCCTCTGATTTGATCAGATCTGACACGACACGGCGTCTTTGTAGTGCCAAAGATGGGTCAAAGATGGGAGTTTGACCAGTTTGACCAATGGTTTGACCGCCTGTTTGACCAGTGGCTGTTGGAGGTTTAGCATTGCTGATGTTGAGCAGGTGTACTGCTAGGACGGCTGGCCGGGGTTTGAATTTGCCGAGGGGACCTAAACCCTCTAAGGGAAGTGAGACCCTGCAGTGTGGCAGCAGCGGTGGCAGCGCCAGCAGCAGCATGATGTTGGCAGCATTGGCAAGCATGGACTACTGTGGAGACAGAGCCTATTCTCAAGCAGCACAAATCCATTAAAAAGCCCTTCCTGTTGCAGATGATGTTGTTTGTGGATCATCAAGTGCAACAATGCAATCCACAAAAATCAGAGGGTGGAACCACACAACCTAGAGATATATCATTAAGGACCTTTCATCACAGAAACAAGGTTCACAAACACTGCTGTTGGACGTAGTGTTGTGCCCATTGTTTGTCTGACCCTGATCCTAGCACGGCTTGCATCGTAGCGCATTGTTGAATCACAACTCAATAGAAAGTCTACATAACATCAAACATCAACAAGAAACCAAAGAGCATCCATGCCTGACAAAATTCTCCTTGTACATTTAAGAGAGCTCTGAATTTGATAGCTAAAACACCAACTGACCGGGCCAAACATGAGATTCAAGGGTCTCCAAAAAATTCGAGCCACCTCACAATTGGAAAGAGTATCCAAAAAGCAAACCCACTCTGGACTTAATGATCATTTTCGGCATACAAAAGTATGCAGTGGCGCATGCAAAGACACTGACATATTTGTTGTGCAGCTGTACCGACATCCAATTGCAGCACCAGGTTCACTACGACAAAACATACTTAAAACACAGCACCAAAATCAACCACTCTTCAGCCCAACAAAGATCCCTTGCCCTCTAAGTGTTAACAGCGGCAACAGCACGGTGCCCGATTGGTTACACACACCACAGACCGCAGCCAGGCATGCAGTAGGTCAGGCAAATGACCAAAACAGGCTGAGACACCTGTTTCACATGCCGAAGGCACTTACTTTTGTTGTGCAGCCGCGCCGACCTCAAGCTGCAGTACAAGGTCCTCGATCTCTCTAACCACAGCCCCAGATCCAATCAGGAAGTTGAACCCCTTCAAAATATCCAGCGTGTAAGCGTCTGATCCACTCGGCAGCACTGCTGCTGCTGCTGCTGGCGTTTGAACTTGCTGTGAGCTGGGCATGTACAGATGAGCATCAATCTACAGCAATTGCAGCAGCAGCAGCAGCAGCAGCAGTGAAAGACAGAACTTTGTACCTCATTCACCAGGTAAGCAAGAGCACATAATCGGTTTCATTCTTTCATTGGCAGATTGTAAGTGACCTGGGTCGGATATTTTCAAGAAGTGATGATGAATGAGTTTACATAGCGAGGAATCATAGCGAAGAACCAGGTGTTGCTTGTAGCACAGCCCTGCAACGTCTTGTCACTCTACGTCGATTGGATTCCTATCACTTGATATTTTCAAGACAAGCCATGTCAGAAGCCAGCTTTCATGTAGATACTTTCCTACTCCGTCCTAGACGGTACGGTAGACGGGATACTTGTTAGCTAATCAGACTTTAGCATCATCATCATTACACGCATTTCCAATAAGAATGATGAACCACAAGTGAACAGCACTCCCTTGTGATGGGGAAACCATCACAACCCAACCACAAGAAGATCTGCATGCCCGCAGAAAAAAAGCAGCAGGGACCGGGTACGGCCAGAAGCCCGAACCACCATACATAAGCCCAAACTTCAAACCCATGCTGGACTTATCCAACCGAAGGCCCAAACACATAAACAAATCATCATCGCACATCATGAGAAACCTATACCTGGTACTAAATCAAATCGACCCCAATGATTTCTGGTAACACCTGGCACACGAATAGCTGACAGATTAGCAGGTATTTGATAAGCTTGCAGACCTTTGAAGAGGCAAGTTTATACTGTACTATTCGTTACCAAACCCCAGGATTAGCAGGTATTTGATAAGCTTGTAGACCATTGAAGGTGCAGTATCTTGTACTATTTCTTACCAACCACAATGACTTACTTGTATCATCTGCACATGAATCGTTGATTAACTAGCGGTATCTGATAAGCTTGCAGACCTTTGTGGACCTGGAAAGCCAGGAGCAGCAACCCTCACCTTTGCAATCATACCAGGTTCTGTCATCGGCAGGAATCTGCCTTGACCCGGCCACAGGAGATCAACAGCAGCACTGCTGCCACCACCTGTTACTGCTGCTGCCGCTGCCAGATCACCGGCATCCATGTCCAAGGTTATGCTGCCAGCTGCTGCATCCTCCGCCGCTGCTGCTGCTGCTTGATCAATGTTAGCAGCAGCAGCGGTGATCACTAGATCAGCACCTCCAGCAGCAGCTCCTGCTGTTGTCGGACAGTGCTTGATCAAGATCGCTGTGATCTCAGCTGCTGCTTCCTGTGCTGCTGCTGCTGCCGCCTCAGGGCCTGCTGCTGCTGCTGCTTCTGGGACAGCAGCAGTGGCAGCAGCAGCAGCGCTGGCGAGTGCATTGTCTGTCAGTGCTGCCGCATCTATGTGCTGTAGCAGGTGCAGTGCTGCCAGGGCAGCAGCATTGTGTGCATTTGCTGGACATAATGCAGCCCCTGAAAACCACCACCAGCAGCAGCAGCAGCAGCAGCAATCATGGTCAGTGTGCTGCCTCTGTTCCAGTCAACAATGCTCAAGACGTACAAACAGCAACCGTACACTGCTTTCGGACATTTGACGAAGTACATATCGATGCCAAGCACCAGGGGTCGTGAGGCTTCCTGTGTCTTCCCGGGGCAAGACACTCCTGGCCGGCCGGTGTGCAGACACTTTCCGACTCGATTGCAGTTCCGAGCCCTCTCTGACGCAGCTAAGGGCAGTTCAATATTTTCTTCGATGCATTGGAACCAGGATTCACCGCCTGCACAGCTGCTGGCGAAAGCTGACACCAGCTGGAAGACGCGGAGTCAGCTTGCACACCCTCCGGCCAGGAGTGTCTTACCCCGTTAGGAAACAGACAGGAAGCCTCATGACCCCTGGCCAAGCACCGTCATATCACCTTCTTCATCACACCACAACAGCATCTGATAAGCTACAAGACCTGACTTCAAAGTCATGTCAACGACCAACACAGCACTGTTAAAGCTAAACAGTCAATGTTTACATATGCACTGGCTTACGGCAAGCGAGAAAAACATAAAACACAGTTGACCAACACAATAAAGATCAAGCCAGAAGTGAGGTCTTACCATAAGTTACATACTTTTTCAGTGTGCGTATCCGGCTGCAGTAAGCCGGACATAAAAGCGAAAACAGAGATTGAGTGCTTGACAGGGTTTCATCTGGGCTTATCCTGTGTTGGTTGCAATCGGTTTCCTATTGGGTGTGGAGAGTACCATTCTAGATGGTGAGGTATCCACTGTAACTTCTCTCTCTCAAAAAGGAATACAGGATGATCTTACCTGAGTCACCAGAGATATGTTACCAACATGCCCACACTGACCAGCAACTGATCAGCTAGAAGCAACATGCAACAACCCAACCAACAGTTGTAGGGGCGTGTGACAACCACACAAAGGCTGTAGCATACACAAGCTATACACAATCCATCCATTTATAGATGCATACAAAAGGTCTGTACCTGAATCAGCCTCCACCAGCAGTTGACCAGTCGATACATCAACATTCAAGTGAGCCTCAGCCGCTCCTAAACCTGAATCTGTATCAACCTTGATCACTAAACCCTGCTGCGGATCACCAGCACTGGCCAAACCCCTTCTGCCTGCTGCTGCTGAACCCTGCACTGGTTGGCTAAACCCTGCTGCTGCTGCTGCTGCCGCCACAAAGGGCAAAACCCTAAGCTTGGCCCTGCAATTAAACCCTGTTAAGCTGTTACAGGGTTCAGCAGCATCCTCAACAGCCATTGTCCACTCCAAACCCTGCTGCTGCTGCTGCAGCTCAGCACTACTGCCAGCAGCAATGGGGAGATCACCACCGGCTACTGCCACTGTTGCCATGCCAGTTGCCGCAGCAGCGGCAGCAGCAGCAGCACTAGGATCCCGGGTTTTGTGGGCGCTGGCGGTTGCTGGGAATTCTGGTATCAGGGTTTTAGTCCATGCGTTATGTCTTGCGGCGTAACGTTCTAGTAACACTTTGGGTGAGTCTCCAGACCAACAGCTGGACCTGAAACGTGCAGCAAACAGATAACAGCGTTTTACAGTGTTTATGTCTTGTGTACTCCACCAGTGGTAGCAGTTTTCATGTGCAAACCACCACAGCAACACCTCAGCACCTTCAAGCAATTGGGGCGGTAGGGTCACAACACACTGTGTATGTGGATAACCCAGACAGATGCCAGCAATGACTTCATTGAGTGGATCAGGAAGAACAGTTCGTTTACTAGATCCAGGATCGTGTGGGATTCTGCTAGATCCTACATGTGAATATACTCCATGTCTCAGACTTACCTGTATGCCATTGGTAGTCTTGTCAGTAGTGGTGCATGTGACGCCTTGGCACTGAAAGCCCGGGCTGGAAACACACCACTCATCTGACACCAGAACGCGTGTTCATCATAGCTTCGCCATTTCACAACCATCTGGGTGGACTGTAACAGTATAAGATGGCAGCAGCAGCGGCAGCAGCAATGACAACAGCAATCTTATAAGGTCTTGCATGACATCAGCCCCCGGTGAAGTCTGTCACATCAGTGATGCAACATTCAATGGACACCAAAATAGAGGGCTGTCAAACCAACCCACAACCATTTGGGTAGACTGTGACAGTATAAGATGGCAGCAGCAGCAGCAGTGGCAGCAGCAATACTGTCAGGTCTGGCATGACTTTAGCCCGACGTGAAGTCTGTCTGATGCAACATTGACATAACACCACAACGCGTGTTCATCATAGCTGCGCCATCTCACAACCATCTGGGTGGACTGTAGCAGTACAAGGAGGCAGCAGCAGCGGCAGCAGCAATGACAGCAGCAATAAATAACCGAGCATCGCGAATCAATGCACCGACGTATGCAGGATACACACAAAAACAGTGGAGGATACACACAAAAACAGTGGAGGCCAGGCGTGAAGCAATATTGTGCGGGTCTGCTTGTACGCAGAGACTACCTGTTGGCAGCAGGTGGGACGAGCTGTTTGGACTTGGTTGCCGCAAATACACAAGCATGCTTTCTTACACAGCTTATGGACAAAAATAACAACATAACACACACTCACCATGCCTCTCATGACTCCACACACAACCACAGGCCCATACACCTTCGTCCAGCACAGAAACTAGCTCTCAGATTTGAGGCCTGTCTGCCTGCCTGCTGTTGATCTCCCCAATATCAGGGAATATATGGCTACCTGGTGGGTCAAGCTTGATTGGACTTGTTGCCGTGTATACACAAGCTATCTTAAAACAGCAACATGAACAATACAACACTATAACACACAATCACCATCCCTCTCATGACTCCACAGCCAGACAGCACTGCTGCCCCATACATTTCCCGACCAGCAAGGAAGCTAGCGCGGATATTGAGCCCTTTCTGCCTGCTGTTTGATCTCCGCAAGTTACAGGGAATACAAAACCTGGTGGGACAAGCTTAATTGCCCGTGTTGCCGTGTATACACAAGCATGGTTTCCTACACAACAAGGGTGGCGACCCCCCTGCATGACACTGCAGCTTTGCCAGCGCATTTATCTTGTTGCATGGCTCGGTTACTTCTGGAACAAAAGGACAAAATGGCAATAAACACACACTCACCATGCCTCTCACGACTCCACAGCCAGACAGCACTACAGGCCCAAACACATTCCAACCAGCAAAAAATTAGCCCGGATACTGAGCCCTGCCTGCCTGCTTTTTATCCCCCATGTTTCACGAAACAAATCACAACCTGGTGGGACAAGCCTGATTGGGCTTGTTGCCCTGTACACACAAGCATGCTTTATAAGACAACATATGGACAAAATAACATTATAACGCACACTCACCATCCCTCTCATGACTCCACAGCCAGACAGCACTACCGGCCCATACACCTTCCGGCCAGCAAGGAAACTAGCTCTCAGATTGAGACCCGCTTGTCGCTCAAGGCCTTCACTTTCATAAAACACAGAGTACATAACCGGGGGACTGACATCAAGGGAGTGGGTGCATGGGTGCATCTGTGTGCTGGGCTTGTCTGCTGCTGCTGCTGCTGCTGCTGGCAAGACAGTGTGCTGCTGGGAGGACTGCTGCTGATGCTGATCATCCATCTTGACTGCATGAGACACAGCAGCAGCAGCAGCAGCAGTGGAGTTGAAGAGGCACAAATGCAGGCAGCAATGCTTCCATGGAGACTTCTGCATGGGGTCATCTGCGTGCAGGAGGTGTCTGCTTTTGCTGCTGGGACGACTGCTGCTGATGCTGGTTATCCATGTTGACTGCATGAATACACAGCACCAGCAGCAGCAGCAGCAACAGTAGTAGCACAGCAACAGCAGTGGAGTTGGCGAGACACATACAGGCAGCATTATTCATCTGCTGTTGCCACTGACGGCAGGATGGTGTGCCGCTGCAGCTGTAAGATCCTGCGCAGTGCTGACCATCAATCACCACTGGAAGACGGCAGCAGTAGCAGCATTTCAATGTACCAGCCATACAAACAAAAGATACCAAAAACAGTTTACTAGCAGGGATAACACAAGTCACGAAGTTGTTGAAGATGAGACAGTTGATTCACCTTCGCCTTCCTCCGCTGTAGCCTCCCAATCCATTGCTGCCGGACCACCACCAGCCTCATTCACAGTGATGACAGAATCTGCTGCTGCTGCTGTTGCTGCTGCTGCTTGATCACTGTTGCCAGCAGCAGCAGCAGCAGCAGCATCAGCAGCAGTGGTTGGAGTGTCCTGACCTTCCTTATGCAACCGTTTACTCGGTGGCTGCAGTGGTGGTGCTGACGAGGCATGTCTAGTCAGATCACTGCTGCCAGCAGCAGCAGCAGCAGCAGTGGGCTGGCCGCCGGCAGATCTTGGAGGGTCTCTGGTATGCTCATCACGTTGGGCAGCAGCAGCAGTAAGAGCAGCAGTGTCTGTGGTATTGCTGCCAGCCTGCTGCTGCAGCGGTAGATCAAGCCTCTCCTGCTGCTGCTGCTGCCGCTGCTGCTGCTGCTGCTCAGATCCCTCCTGCTGCTGCTGCTGCCGCTGGGAATGTGGTGTGACGCCAGCAGCAGTCTGATGTTCCTGCTGCATTCTGTTCCAGACTGCTTCTGCTTCTGTCCATTCTGCTGGTGTGACTGCATGACTCACTCGAGGTCCCACCCGGCCCCAGATTACTAGCGAGCAGGGATTTGTGCTGAGCGTGTTGGCCAGCTGTGTGAGTAAGGGCTCTGAAGCACTTAGCCTGTGCTCAGTGACAGGCGCACTACAAACATCATCATCATCAGCAGCAGCAGCAGCAGCAGTGTTATTCAGTTCTAGAATTTGATATCACCTGTTCTTCACTAAAATCTACCCAGTCTGTCAGGGACTCAGTTGGAAGAGTGGTTGCTTCATGAAAAGTGAAACTTCCGGCTGCTGCTGCTGCTGCACTGGCAAAGCATACACATCCCATAGAGGTACATACGACGCACTAATATTCAGAGTCCGCTATAACCAAATTGAAGAAGCAAAGCACTGACCTGACATCCACAGGTATTTGCACTGCCACGGGCTGTTCTGTGGAAATTGTGAAGATGGAAACTGTCTCTGTGTCCACCACCAACATGCAAACTCGCACTCTGATTACACTGCAGCATGTGCTGTTGCTGCTGCCGCTGCAGCTGCTGCTGCTGTTGCTCTAAAGCTTGCATTTTGACAGTACACACGCACAGGTACGGAACAAAAGGAAGCAACCACTGACCTGGCAGCCACATGATGATGGAAACTGTCTCTGTGGCCACCACCAAGATACAATCTTCCATGTTGATGACCCCACAGCATGTGCTGCTGCTGCTGCTGCTATAAAGCTTGCATTCTGACAATACACATGCACAACCGGACCATACGACAACAGCACTGACCTGACATCCACAGGTATTCGCACTGCCACGGGCTGTTCTGTCCAGATCTCAGTTGGTAGTGTGGCAGCCACATGAATAGTGAAAATGCCGGCTGCTGCCGCTGCTCCTGCTGCTGCTGCTGAATTGGTAAAACACACACACATCCCACAGAGGTACACACATGGCACACTAATATTGAGTGACGATTACAACCTGATAGAAGAATCAAAGCACTGACCTGACATCCACGGGTATTCGCACTGCCACGGGCTGCTCTGTCCAGATCTCAGTTGGTAGTGTGGCAGCCACATGATGATGGAAGGTGTCTCTGTGTCCACCACCAACGTAGACAGTTTCAGAACGTTTGATGCCTAAACCATCTGAAACAAGGGAAACACCTGCGGATGTGATTGTCACAGGCACATTGCACAGTGGGTCATGGCATGAATGTGTGAAAATATGTGCATAGTGTTGGCATGTTGTTGTCTGCAAATGCATAAAGGGCACTAATGAGACACAGTGGCGAGTGTCGAAACGCGTCTGCCTAGCCAAGGCCTGTATGCATGGATAGTTTGTTCATAGCATATGTATGCTACAGCCTTTCTGTGGTTGCCATACAGCCCTACAGTGGTTGGTAGGGTTGCATGTTGCTTCTATCTGATCATTGATTGGTCAGTGTGGGCATGTTGATAACACTAATGTTAAGTGCATAGTGTGTCAGAATGACCAGCAAGTTGAAACATGGCATGAAGTTTATAGTAGTTGGCGAAAGCTTTGTCAGTTTCTTTACCCCCATGAGTGATTGGCTGGCTCCTTGTGGGTGTGAACCCTTGCGATGACTGGTGGTTGTAGTAGTGATAGGCGTATGATAAATGCACAGTGTGTTACAAATGAGCAGCAAGTTGCAGCTCATGGCTTCATGGCATGACACCGCTACTAGTAGTGCTGTACTCAAGCATGTACTATCCCAGCAGATCCATTGTGCGGCCCGCAAGCTGCTTTTTGTTTATATCTTTTGGCATGAAGATATTGTATCAGACAAGTTGCACCCCTGCAATGCACAGCACGTGGTCTATCCTGATGTTTCCCTCAAAAAAAAGACACACGCTAAGCGCAACAATACACTACTAGTTGTGCTGTCGCTCAGTGACAGTGGTAAGTTTGAGAGGGGCTCAGTAGTGTGGGAACAAGCGCCCCCCCCCCCCCCCCTCCTGGGTACATGGCCCCACCTGGCAGCAGTTTCTTATCTGCCTCCTGCTGCTGCAGCAGCGCTCTGATCTGCCGCATTATAGCAGGTACATCACCATCATCAACAGCACGGCTGCTGCTGCTGCTGCCAGCCGACTCTGTATCGCCCTGCTGCTGCTGCTGCTTGAGCCAGTTTGTGAGCTGTTTTGAGTGAGCTAATGCAGTCAGCGGCAGCAGCACCTGCTTGGGCCTGGGACTCATGGGCTGCTCAGCAGCAGCAGCAGCTTGGGCTGGCGCGTCATCTACTGCTTTAGGTGTTCCTCCTTGCTGCTGCTGCTGCTGCTGCTGCTGTGAGGGGTCTGGTAGTGCGTACTGCTGACAGTACGTCCAAAATGCTCGGAGCTCAGGATCCTTGTAGATGCCCTATAATCAGCAAACACGCGACAATCTGGGTTGACATTCAATCTCAAGCAGCTTACCACAAGCACGTGCGCTTCAATCGTTTTGGAAAAAATATATCATTCAACGGTTTGGTCAGAAACAGCTTGTAGATCAAGCAATGTACAGCAGTCCACTGTGCATCAAAAGCGTCACCCGAGTACACATACAAACCAAAACCGTTTTGCTTTCGAAGCCTAATCAGCCCGAACCAGACCTTTTAAGCAAAAGCGCTACAACAGTACCTGATTTGCCGTGCAGGCATCCAGTACTTCCTCCAGAGGCTGTTGATGCTGTACTTGCGTCTTGTACAGCGGGTGCTGCTGCAGAAAAGCCAGTGCATTTGCCGCAGCATCTTTCTTTGCGTCTTTTTTATTCCTCCCTTCACCCGTGAACACTTCCGAGGCCAACACCTCGCGAACGATATCTCCATCATCCAGTACTACCCGTGGTGTGCTGAGGCTGCATATGAAGCGCTGCTCGGGCTGTGGTAAGTCCGTGCAATAATGCGTTACCTCATATTGAATGCGGCTAGGAGGTACCCTCAACGATTGAAAGAACTCTTGCACTGCTGACACGGGGTTGCTCATTGATGTCGAGCGTATGGCACAGGTCACAACAGTAGCCCGAAGTTGTCGTAACCAATAATCAGCAGTACTTTTTCCTAATCTTGCGGTCGTGCTAACTCTGCAAGGCTGGCACGGATAGGAGGTCATACAATGTTGGACCTACTGTTCAACACCGGTAAGGCCAAGCCTTATCATTCGCTCACAGACGATTAGCGTTCGCCGATGTGACAATATGGCAGGTTAAGGATTGCCAGTTGATCCCAGCAAAAGCCCACCTCATTGAACCCTGGGGCCTGCTGCTGTCCTGAAACCCATGGATCTGACAACAGCAGCAGCAGCACAAAGTCAGCTGACAGTTGCTGCATAGAGACGCATCTCAAAGTTTGCATTGCCATAACTCGTTTGTTGTTAACATGTCACATTCAATTCACTACATTACAGAATATAAAACGGTGAGACATGACCGCACTCTGACAGGCCATATGCCATATCATTGATGTAGAAGTGACTCACCCATGCGACAAGCCAGATGTGCTGGCAATACTTGCAATGTCATGCAGGGGGGCGACGCTGATGTGCCACATTTTAGTAAGGTTGATGCACCAAACCATGACCTGCTGTTGAGGACCAGGCCCCTTGCCAAACCACACACATAGCATTTCTGTTGTGGCATTCATTTTCTGCGCATTCACACTTCGTATTTCTTGCCGTCTAGCTGTTGTATATCGTCATATGACATCAACTCCCGCATATCATCAGGACTGCCCATGAACAGCGGCAACCGCTGATGAAGCTGCTTCGGCTGAATGTCTAAGATACGGACCTGCATGTGGTTACACACGCACAGCAACACACAGGTACGCAATTAGTACTCAGAACTTGGACCTCATAATAACCACCCGGCGGTTACTACAGGGCATGCCAGGGCAGTGCAGAGTTCAGAAGCCCAGAGAGCTTTTTGGGTGGCGACCCCCATGCATGACACTGCAGCTCTTGCCAGCGCGTTGAACTTGTTGCATGGCTCAGTTGCTTTCAGTTTGACGCTGCTAACGAAGCTTCAGTGTACAAACCGACTAACCTTTCCATCAGTTGCTATCCCTCCTGCCTGCTCACACAGGAGTGCCAGCGGGTTGGCTTCATAAACCAAGCGCAAGTGACACCGAGGGTTGGCACACCAACCTGCAGCAGACACCAGCACAGCATGGCCGACTCTCAGAACAAACCGCACAGGTAATTACGTAAAGCAGGTAATTACAGAATAGGCTTGCCGTAGGGAAACACTTTTTCAGTAGGTACTTCTGTGACTTCACTAGACAGCAGCAAAGCATGTCCAGATCTTGCCACCATACTGCCCAATGAACAGTTCAATGGGCTGATCATCAAGCTGACATCACAGTGTGCATATATTTGCCTGTGGAGCACCTACTAGCAGTAGTGGCACATTCCCCAAACGTTTGACTTGATGCACCTGCTGCCGTACTAAGGGATTAGACGTTTGACTTGATGCACCTGCTGCCGTACTAAGGGATTAGACGTTTGACTTGATGCACCTGCTGCTGCCTCACTAGAGGGTAATATATATACGATTAAGACTCAATGCAAGGTTTAGCCTAGACCGTTGATGAAATCTTGTGTCAGCAGAACACATAGCACCGTGCTTATGATTAGCAAGCATATTCGTCTCTCACCTCCGTACAGCAGTGTCCGGTGAAAGTCCCCCACCAGGCTGCAGATATACCTCGCACTGTACTGCTTGGGGTTCTGCCCCCCACCTTACTTGATCGAGCGAACTGCAAGGTCTTGTGTGATTCAGGCAGCTGACTTCATGCAGGTATAGCCTGTCAGGTCAGCTAAGTATGTATGGGAGAGAGGCCCCAAAACATGAACGACCGTGCTTACGGTACGCAAGCATGTCGCCCTCTCACCTCCATACAGTAGTGTCCGGTGAAAGTCCCCCACCAAGCTACAAATATACCTCGCACTGTACTGCTTGGGGTTCTGCCCCTTGCCCTGCCTGATGGTGTCAATGTACTGCTGCAGTCCCTTCGGCCAGTCATGATATCGCGCATCATTCAAGCTGTAGATTTGCCCCCGTTTGGGTATTTGTATATTGTGGTGTGTGAGCATGAATTCGCCTGTCAGGGGGTCCAAGGTGAACCCATGTGTGCCCTGAACACACAAGAACACACAGCAGACAGTCTGAACTGCACTGCAGTTGGAGTGTTGTGGCAACACAGTGACAAAACTGCACACACAGTGGCAAATCTGCCGATTAGCAGGTTGCATCGCATTCAGAGCTCTGACAAGTTGCTGCATTTGGTGCTTAGCAGGCTTGACAACACACTTTGCCTGAAGCACAGTTGGTGTAGTGAAAGAAGCTGTTGAAGAAGAGTAGGCGATCTGTATGTGGGCAATCTTTGTACTACTTAGCAAGTGGGCAACAGACCTGCAAAGTTCGGCACCTTGAGGTCAATTGTGGTTCTGTAACCCAGGTAAGCTGCAAAGGCATGCTTACACTGCCTGATATGTAAGCACCTTTGTTGCTGATGAATAAAGTGCATAGGCAGCTGCTATGCAGCAGTGTGTCTCATGTGAAAGGTAGTGCTGTGCATTTTGGTTGATAGAACTCACACTGCCTGTTGACATGACCATCCTAAAAATTGCTCGCATGTGCTTTTGTGAGCCGTTGGTATCCATAGATTATACAGCAGCTTTGCATAGAACAGCAGTACAGAACACGATTGCCAGTGCTGTCTTGAAGAACTCACATTGCCTGTTGACACAACCATCATTGTTGCTGATGAGTAGAGTGCATACCCGGCAGCTACCAACAATGACCCAGGCTGTAGCGCAGCTGATAAGCCATCTGAACCAGCAGGGCGTCGGTATATGCCAAAAATAGTCCCTACAGGCACAATGGCTGAATTTGTCAACAAGTGGGGGATAAGAACAGTGTCGTCAGTGGAGTGATGAGTCCGCGTTTGATCTTTTCCAGCCACTGCCAACCGTCAGTGGCTGGTGTGGCTCGTATGCGCGTATGTATTATGGCTGCATAAGCTGTACATAAGACGGAACTCCGATGAGGGTTGAGTTGAAGTTATGGGAATGCCTGAGAATCATTCCACAGTCTTAAAAGTTGGCAGTTCAGTCAGTACACTCCAGCTGATGGAGAGTACAGCCCAAGGCGGTGAAAGTATCCACATGTATTCTTACTCTACCAATACCAGTAGTGAGGTGTTGCGTAGTGTCGGCAACACTGAGGATTCATAAGCTGATTATCACACAGTGTGGAACTCAGAAGATTAGAGCGTGCATGACAAAGCTAGCTGCTTCAGAAACTCTCGCCACTCCCTTGCCATCAGTAGATGCAGAAAGAGCCATCAAACATGATACTTACTAGATTATTTGTAAAGTTGCAAAAAAATCCTTGTATCAAGCGCCAGAACACACTCCCCAGCACAAACACGCTAGGAGCCCAGGTTGATGCTCACAGCATGGCATGCCAAGACACAACATCTGTAGTATTGCACGAGCGAGCAACCGGCAACTTTTGTGAAAGTTGACATTTGAGTAGCACTGACCTGTTGGTATAGCTGCGTCAATGTTTCTGCTGCCGTCCAGTGGGTCAAACACCACCACATACTGCCCCTCACCAGCCCCGACAGTGATAGCTGTGTCATCTTCTTCACTCGCCAACACTGACACTTCTGGACATGATGACAGCACTGACTTCATGATCTCATTCTGCAGCAGTATGTTGGCAAACAGCAAGACATTGACAGGCTGGCTGGTAGGCATAATTAACAACCTGGTGTCATGAATGATTGTATCAGCTGTGACTGCACCTTCTGTGTTTCAGCTGTAAGAATAGTCTAGTACCTGATGACAGCGTACTGCAGCTATTGTCGTGGCAATTCATGAAGTATAGATTGCTATGCTATGCAAGAGCCCGCAACATGAGTTGGAACACAATGCACCACAGCGGCGGGCAGAGCGGAGTTTACAAATGGGACATCCGCCACATCTCCGCATGTCAAATACTCAAACTCACTGCTATCACATCCAGCTTTTTCTGTGTATCTCCACTGCCACCTCCCTGCTGCTCAGCCAGCCCGTACAGCCCCTCCAATCCCGCACGTGACACTTTGGCTGCTATCTGCTTTACTGCTACCGCTATAGTTGAAAACAGCAGTGCCAGGCTCTGCTGAGAGCCTGCAACAGGTATGACATTGCAATCACTTCATGGGACGTGCTGTGAGGTGATTCACGGAGCCAGTAATAGAGTGTATGCCGTGCACTATTTACGACTGTAGCGGAGGCTCCATCAAAGCCGTTTGAGCGCGTCTGCCAGCATCAGCTGTACGTACAGTACACTGCTGCAGTTGGCCGCAGGAGAGTCTGACACTTGGGACATACCTTCAGCTGCATTGGCGCTAACGAAGCCCGTAAGGTCCATGGGCTGCGCTCTGGTCTGCATCTGTGTACCAACCTCCAGTGATGACGCTGCCACGGGCACTCTGCGAGAAGCCTTGGCAGTTGGCACTGCTGCTGCTGCGGGGAAAGTTTGGAGTGCACAGGAGCGGAGCTGTAGTCGATAGGTTGTGATACAGGAACGGCTTATGACAAACGTAGAAGCGGTTCCAAGCGCTGCGGTTCCCGTGAACGGCGTTCCTGTCGATATCATGCTGCCTATCGATTCTGGTGGGATGTTTGGCCACCCAAACGACCTCATACAAACCTTTGATGTGCTGCAACAGCCATGTGCTGTTGGTTTATCAGTGCTGTGGCATGTTACCAGAGGTCCCAGAAAGCTGGACAGCCAAACCGGTCAGCTGCAGGCGATTAGCAGTCTTCAGAGTGCCAGAACAGAGGCCAACAGGAGGTGTATATCTATGATCTAATGCGTGGTATCATCTGAACGTGCCAAGGACTCCGCTGTCACAGTCTTGAAGACATCTCAAACATCCCTGCTGTCAGGGTTGGACATAGTTCACGGTTAGAGGTTGTTTTCGGCTTGAGAACTGTGACGTTCTATATACAGGAAGGCACGAAGCTTGAACAGCGCTCAGCACGTGCGAGTCGCATCGACAGCACGGGAAGCTTGACGTGGTCAAGTGCGGTGCAACTCCCTCAGTGGCGTTGTGTTGCCACTTTATGGCCTTTGACTTCATCTAACACATAGTCGAGGGCGTATACCTCACTGCATGACACCAAAGCGGCTGCCAACCACAACAGCCATCTGTGGATTTGCTAACTCTCCCAGGCTTACAAAGGTTGGCACAAAAGCTTGTGTCGTGTCTGTAACAAAGATTTCACATACAATGGGGCATTCTTAAACGAGCTACGAAGGCCATGGGCGTGCAAATCAATGGTTTTTGTTGCGGTGATGCTACCCGCAACCATGGAGGCGCGACAGCCCGGCATGCAGCACATTGGCGGCCGCCAGCTGCGGTGGGTTTGGTGGTACACAGCCATAAGTACTACTTGATAGCAGCAGCTGCCTGCAGGACGTGCGCAGCGGCTGCTGCAAGGGGAACTGCGCGGTTCCATGTAAACGGTCAGTACTACGCCTGTCACAGTGTAACCGGTCAGTGCTACGCCTGCGCGGTGCCATGTAACCGGTCAGTGCTACGCCTGTCACCGACCGTGACGGTCTTCGTCATGCTGATATGCTATGCTATGCATGGTGTTGTGTTGACCAGCCAGGCCCTGGCAATTAGTGCCATGATAAAATCTTTGGATACGCGCAGGCCCTGGCCCCTGCGGCACAATGAGACCTGGCCAACATACCAAAGAACTTCCTAAAGAACCGTGCGTGTGCTTGCTTTACTGCTACTTGAGCCGTGTCCATTGGTGCAAGCCAAGCACTGAGTGCTTGTTGACGGTGTACTACACAGCCTAGGGGGCAGGCCTGGCAGGGGCAAGGTGGGCTGACATGTCACACCCCGGAGAAGTTGATACTAGGAGGCGACAGCTGTCCTGCAGGCAATCATGGCATAAATAGTAGCTGCCGAGCGTAGGTGGTTTTGGGATGTTATCATAGCACCTCAGGCTTCAGGTCAGTAGCCTAGAGTCCCCGTCAGTACAAAGGCAACTGCAGGTTCAGGCGACAGGTATCCGTCCAACACTTAACGTGGCTAGTGTGAATAGCAGTCTTCAAGTCAAAGTGGCGCATGGGCCACTCCATCCTGCGCGCAGACTTCTGACTGTCCGGGTCAATTTGAATGTAGACGCTTCATCTCCCCACCAGCAGCTGTAGTATTCAGCTGTTCTGAAATCACCCTGTTATTAGTTGTTCTCTTCTACTGTCATAAAGAGACTGTCCCTGAGCATTGCCAGCTTGAAGCAGTTCCTGCATGTGCCACCTTCAGTGTGTCAGCGGGTTGTCAGCAGAAAAATGAAAACGCAATTTCCTTGGCGCTAGCAACGATGTCATCTGCTCAAGCGCTCTTTGCTAGCAAAACGTTTACGTCATGAAGGCATGGCTGAGCAGCTCGTTCTCACTGGCGGTGCTGCTTATCAGCAGGCTCGTAGCACAGTCAGACGCAGATATGGCGTCCATATCATGCCCTGGATTAGGAACGCTCGGCTCAGGCGCAACGGCATGTACCGCAACTTGTCAGCAGGCGGTTTGTGCTGCTCTGAAGGCGTTTTACAGCAGTACGTACAACGCTACGACGCCCTTCCTGGAGTCTTGGCGCAGCAAGGATGGCTGGGAGGTTTTGGGGACGCAAACATGTGAACAGCTCAGCTTGTCAACAGTTGATGGGACACCAACTTACTGTAGCTGGTTTGGGATAACATGTTGCTCTGCGGGGATGCAGTATGCGGGTTACTGCGACGTTGTCAACACCCCACTGGAGATCAAGTTGGAAGTGAATGGCCTGAACGGCAGTGTGGAGGATCAGCGCTTGCAGGAGGGAATTGCACAGCTGCACGGATGTGGTTTGAAGAGCCTCATTCTGTCTGGCAATGCTCTGTCAGGGAGCCTCACAGACTTCTGGGGCCAACTGGTGAATCTGACTGCTCTTAGCCTGGGTACGTTCGTATTTTGTGCCTACGAGTTGTGCAGCAGCTAGTCTTGCCTGCTCAATGAGCCAGCTTGCAGTGATCAGCCTGTTGTCCTGCACAGTGTTGGGTTGGTGCAACAGCCTCATGACTAAACTGCTGCAATGACTTGAGGGCAGCTTATTGTGCCAACAGGCCTTGTGACCTGTTCTGAACCTTCCAATGGAATTCTCAGCAACTGCAGTCTGATACATGATACTATTGCTTGCAGCCAAGAACATGATCTATGGAACTATCCCCAATGCAATACGCAAGCTAACTAAGTTGGCCGCGTTACGGTTGGACAGAAATATGATGCATGGCACCTTGCCGGAGTGGCTATCAGAGCTGCAAGCTTTGCAGTGGCTGAGTCTGTCAGCATTTGCAGGTATGCTTCTGCTATCGTTGCTGTTCCTATACTGCGGCCCCAGACTTGACAGCTACCAGCAGTGGTGTCTGCTGTGCTGATGTCCACAAACAACTTTAATTCAATGTCCACAAACAGTCTGGGGTATTGTGTGAGCAGCATGTGTTGGTGCTATTCAAGAAGGCTATATCCTTTGTCTTGCGGCCTTCTTGGTCTACTGAACTCACATTATTCCAAATGCTGCTCGCTGAACGTGTCAAATGCAGGCTATAATCCGGATGGCAGACGTGGATTGATTGGCACTATACCAGCCAGCCTTGGCAGTTCGCGCCAGGTGCAGTTTCTGATTTTGGATGGCAACTCTTTAAACGGCACCCTGCCAGCTGAGCTTTGCCACCCAGGGGTGGATGTATTGCAGCTGCGCAATAACCGTTTGTCGGGTGACCTGGCACAGCTGCTTAGCTGTTCTGGAGTAAGCTTCCTGGATATAAGTGACAACAAATTTTCTGGGACACTGCCAAACATGAACAGCTGGAACTGGACTCGATTGATGTATCTGGATATGAGCAGTAATGAACTGTCTGGGAACTTACCACCTGCTTTCTATGGACTGTCAAAGCTGTCAATGGTGAACCTGGCTAACAACAGGTGTGCCTGGGGGTCTGAACCTGCATGAGGTAGTAGCATGCTGTCAGGGTGGGCCTTGTATGATATTGCAGGGCCGGAGTTGCAGCCTGTTCTCAGGTGCTGGGCTTGCTGCGTGCACTAGCGGGATGTGCAGGAACCGCCGGGGCGTGCTGGCCATAGCATGTGTGTTACCTACTTGGGAGGAATGTCTGCACTGCACATTCCAGTGCTGACATTTCTAAAGCTTAGCACACGTGGTTTTGTGGCGATTCACACCTCATGCATGACATGCTGCCTGCTGTCTGCTGCATGTGGCCACAGGCTGACGGGGGCTATCAGCCGCCGGATTGGTCAGATGCCCTACATGATGAACATTGACTTCCACAATAATCAGCTAACAGGGAAGATAGATGAGAGTGTGTGGTACATGCCACGCCTTCAGATGATCGACCTGTCACACAACAGTCTGACGGGGACATTGAGCCCTGCAGTTGGGTGAGTGCAGGAATGAGTTTTGCATGTGTGTGCCCTGGTGTGCCCCGTGCCTATTCAGCTCTGCTCCTGGCGCGTGGGTTGCATCATCAGCCACCCAAGCCAGTGGCCATGGAGTGGACAGTGGACATGTGGGCCTGCAAGTGTGCAAGGTGAAACACGAGGTGCTCAGCAACGCTAAAATACAGCATGCAGCGGGGGTTATCTATCAATGTGACTACTTGAGCTGCTCCAGCAATAGTTCTACACCAATGGTCACAAGAAAAATGCACTGCCTGTATTTCTTGCTGACCTGGCACCCTGCAGGATGAGCTATACTACTGTAGCTCTGCTGCTAAATGACAACAACCTCACCGGTTGCATACCCCCCGAGCTTGGCGTACTGAACTCCCTCATGTCAGTGGACCTCCGTAACAATTCACTTAGGTGCAATCAGGCCGATGATCACATCACCGAGCAGTGCAACGTGTCGCAGCAGCTTCCTTGTTTCTTGGAAGCAAGCCAGCTTACAATGCCACTGCCAGATGCTTCATACATGGAGTGCCCGTTGGTGAGGAGGAAGGCACACGAACAAGCGATGAAGGATTGTCGCGGCAATGGAACAACACAGCTAGTAAGTATGGCAGATGATGTCTGTGTTTAATGATAGTTGAGTCTAGGCTTACAAGTTCTTGTTGCTGATTGTGACTTCACCCTTGCTTATCGGTTGAAGGATAATGGATGTCAGAAGTTCCTGTGAGCAGGCTGTGCTGGCTGGTGTAAGAGGATGCCAGGGCAACTGTCAGACATCGCATGTTGCCTCTTCGTAAGAGTTTGCAGGGTTCAACCATGACCATGAGCTGACCCCACAGCCTGGAGTACTCACACTTGTGCTTGCTGGTGTTGTAGGGGAACCAAGTTGCTGACCTGGCTGATGTTGAAGTAAGGCTGCAAAGACCACAAAACTGGGACCTGGACCCGGGCTACTACCAGTATGTCGGGTGCAAGTGCCTAGGGGTGAGTTGGTGACAGGGACAACTTGCTCGCAGGATGTTGGGGGACCGTGCCAGGTACACCGCGTTTGTAGGCCCTTCAAGGGCCGTGGCGTATTGGGCACCCAGGCGCCTGTGGCTACAGCTTGAGTCGATACATTGACAAGCATGTAGTCAGCTTGCGCTGTCTGTTCAATACCACCGCATGTGACAGTCTTATGAATCATCCAACAATGCGCCAATTGGGTCTATGCACTGCGCAGGGTTTCAGTGAACAATGGAGCAAGAATCACACAGTACTGACATGTGTAGCCAAACGTGGCAGTGGCACAGCATTATTACCATGGGTCGCGCCGGTAGCAGCTGTGTTTTCGGTGCTGGGCCTGTTGTTTCTGGTGGCCATTGCTTTTGCGGTGTCGTTGGGCAGGGCAGCACGGCTCAGGCGCAGGTGGAAAAGGGATAAGCAGTTGCTCAGAGATAGACAGAAGGGTGTGCCTGCTGGTGGACCTGCAACAATCGTAGTCACTGATGTGGAGAGTTACTCAGGTCGGTTCACACATGCATAGGTTGTCGCAATAAACAGTCAGGTAGCAACCCTAGGGTCAGCTTCAGACAACAGTCGCATCCGGCAGGCCAAGCGCATGTGCTGACACGTCATAAT